>JAKWIY010001905.1:72500-140225 GCA_027704805.1 Solanum corneliomulleri | reverse complement strand
AAGAGAGGGTGTGGAATAAGGGAAATAGGGCTTTTATGTAAATAATAGTATTTGAGGGTTTTAAAATTAGTGTCATTAGCACTAATTAAGGCAGGGAAATGGATTGAATTGTACCGGTACTGGTTTGGTACCAACCAGTACCGTTCCGGTATCATGCGGTCCGGTAGTCTTAGGGTTGGAACAGAACACCGTGAACGGGTACACGGGATGGAACAGTATCACGATTTGATACCGATATACCGATATCGAATTATTCTGATTCCAGTTAATTATTTCTTATTAATTAATTTATATTTTATATTATAGTTTATATTAAAATAAAAAAGAAAAAATAAATTCAATCTTTCCCACTGCCCCAGGGGCATCTTTTTAAATAATTGGATTGATATTTTAATTTCTTTCATTGTTTTATTTTTATTTTTATTTAACTTTTTAAAATTATACGCTTAAGTTATTTAAATCACATGTTATAAATATAACTTATAAATTATAACATATTAATAAGTAATAACTAATAATATTTAAAAAATGAAAATCTTTAAAACTAAGCTCAAAAACATTTGAAATATTACACTTAACTTGCAAGCTTAATTGGTAAAACTTTTTAATTAAATATCTTTAAAATAAATTTAAGTAAAATACATTATAAATTTTAAAACTATTAATTTAAACTTAGAAAAATAAAAAATATTCATATTTTTGTAATTAAAAAAATACAAATATTTAATTTTTTTTATCAGTTTTTGAAATAGCTAGATTTATCGTCCTTTTTATCCCATTCCGCTCCATTCCAATACGTTCTGGCTCCATCCTCATATATAATGGAATGGGAAGGAAATGAGTATCCACCGGGGTAATTCTGGTCAAGTTCATCCCGGTACTGATCAACAAAGCGATCAAACCATCACGTTCCGATTTGTTCCGGTGATTTCATTTCGGTACGTTCCCCAATCTAAGCACTAATCTTAAAGTTGTCACCTCTACGTAATAATTAAAACTAGTGTCCCCTTTTTCTTCATTTTGAAACTCTTTTTGTCACCCTTAATTCATTAGCCCTAGTTTCTACTCCATTATCTGCATTCATATGCATTATCAATCAGAAGTAATTGGTTGTTGTTTGCACCATCGTTCTTATGGGGAGTCGGTTATATTATGTTTATTGTTTTTACCTTCCAAGCTTATGTGGGTACGATTAGGTTATTGTTTGAATATAATTATTTGTATAGTAATGGGTTGATTGTTAGTTGTTTAGATAGTTGGTTATGCCCTTATCTTGGTGCTCTTTGATTAGATTGTGGTTACGTGGAGTGGTGGTGTTACCGTGAGTCTTGCCTTGGTTAGATGAATTTCGTGGTAGGATCTTATCATTATTGTTAGGATCGAAATAAGCAGGTGCAACACATAAGCTAGCAAAGCAAACATCGAAAAATCACGAGTAAAAAGACAAACGAGAAATATACTATGAGGACACAAAGATTTAACGTGGTTCGGTCAATTAACCTACGTATATAAAGAAGATAAGCAATCCACTATAAATATGAGAGTAAAAATATAGAAAGAAATAACCTCAATAGATTCACTTGGAATACATGGGAGGTTCATACAAGTGATAACGTATCAGTTGTGAACACACAAATTCTACCCCTAACCAAAACTCTCAAAACCCCTAGGACTACATTGTGAATTCCCAACAAATCTTCCCCTTAGATTGAATTTCTCACAAAAATAAATTTATCCACCTTTTTAACATAATCTTCAATAGCTTGCATCCGTTATTCATAAACTCTTTTGCAAAATCTATGTCTCAATATAGAGAACCTCTCATAAATAATTTCTTGAACAAAAATCTTCATTATTGTCAAAAAGGTTGCGGACACCCAATTTTTAACCTAGTTCAATAATCGATTATCAAACCACTAGAACTGACTCCATCATTAAATCATTGGATCTAGCTACGCCTAGCTCTGATATGACTTGTTAAGATCGAAAAAGTAGGTGTAATGCGGAAGCTAGCAAAGAAAACCTCAAAAAGACACGAGTAAGAAAACAAACGGAAAATATTCTATAAAACACAATGATTTAACGTGTTTGATCAATCGACCTACGTCTACAAAGGAGATGAGCAATCCACTGTAAATATGAGAGTACAAAATATAGCGAGAAATAAAATCAACCAATTCAATACATGAGAAGTTTACATAAGTAATAACGTATCACTTATGACCCACAAATTCTCCCCTAATTAAGATTCCCAAATCCCTAGGACTACATTGTGATTGCTGATTAAGTTAGAAAGAACAAACCTGTATTTATCGAGTCCTAAATCTTTTTCTACCATGAAAGAAATAGCCACTCCTAAATCTTTTTCTAAAAGAAAAACCTATTTATGGTAAGAAAATCAGGGCAAATAATACCCAAAAGTTATTAGGCTATTGAGCTCGCCCATCTAGGTATGTTCCATTGACTCGGTCTTTTACTTAATGTGTTATGTCCATTCTTACTAGTGTTATCATGTTATATCTCGTTGTTATACACTTGTGCTGTGCTTTTCTTATTTACATGTTATTCTTACTTGCTTTGTCTTTGGAGCTCGTAAGCCGATACCTACTGAGTATCGCTTGTTCGTACTTATACTACTTTTCTACACCATGCAAATTATAATATGATTTCACACTGTTGATTTGGATCTTGTGAGGAGCAGGTTTTGGGATTCAGAGACTGAATTGAGCTTCTTACGTTCAGAGTTTCCGATCTCCCTCTATTTTGTCTGAGTAGTCTTTGTTTCACATTCCGTGGCAATTTCTTATATATTTATATTTGGAATGCCTTGTACTTCTATTTTTATTACAAGCCTGACTACGGAAGGTCTTGGAGATTGTTGCATGGATATATCTTTCTACGTTTCCCTTCTTCTATCTTGATAATGTTCCCCTTATGTTTTATTCCACGTGATAACCCGTTACTCCTGGTTCTGAGCTATGAGGTTAGGCTTACCTAATTGCTAGGTGTAGTAGTTTTCATCATGAGCTGAGAAATCAGATTATGAAATAACACTTAAACTATTTTTGGAGTCTCATTGGACTATGTGAGACTCACACTTTTGTATATCAGGTATCTCCAAAAGACGGTTGAAAGTTGAACACGCTATTCCACCTCTACTTTATCTTACTGTATTTGTAAAAAAAGTTGGATTCCCCACAATACATTCATGGTAGGATTATCATGATGCTAATTTTTTTTGTCATGACCTTATTACCACTTATCATTCAATATTTTACCATAGTAAATGTCATAGTAAGATATTAGTTTTATAATCATTGCATGTTCCCCCTTAGACTAAACCACCAACTATAAGCTAATCTTTTGTCTGACACTTAATCAAGTTAGAATTTGTTCTTTCTTAAAATAAAATTAAGCTTACTAATAGGGTGCTAGTTCATGTAAATAATAACTATTTTAACTAAAATGCATTTCCATTTTATTAACTCATAGTTTTGAACAATTTACATTTTAAAGGGTATTGATTATAACTCAAAAATGATATTGTTTAATAATGAAAAGAGTTCACCACATATTAACATATTTTGTGGGTAATAGACATGTTTTATTTTAATCTATCTATCTATATTACCTTAGAAGCAAAAACTTCTTAACTTGAATGTTAAATTATTATAATGCCCTCCGACTTAAAACACAAAATTAGTAATTCTTATGTATTATATTATATTATATTATATTATATTATATTATATTACATTATATTATATTATATTATATTATATTATATTATATTGTATTATATTATATCATATTATATTATATTATATTATATTGTATTGTATTGTATTGTATTGTATTGAATTGTATTGTATTGTATTGTATTGTATTGTATTGTGTTGTGTTGTGTTGTATTGTATTATATTATATTATAGGGAAAATGCACAAGTACCACCTCAACCTATGCCCGAAATCCAACAAACACACTTATACTATACTAAAGTCCTATCACCCCATTGAACGTACGGTACTAGCTTAAAACAAAGTCAACAACGTAGGGCCCACAAGATAGTTTCAAGTAGGCCGAAAAGGGTAGAAAATTATTAATAAAATAAGTTCAGGGGCGTAATAGGACCTTAGTATAGTATAAGTTTGTCTCTGAGATTTCGGGCATAGGTTGAGGGGGTACTTGTGCATTATTCCTATATTATATTATATATACTATCTTATTTCATATCATATTATATTATCTTATATTATATCATATCATATCATATCATATCATATTATATCATATCATATCATATCATATCATATCATATCATATCATATCATATCATATCATATCATGTCATGTCATATCATATCACATCACATCACATCACATCATATTTATTTATACTATATAATATTATATTAAAAGAAAACACCTTTTTATATTGAAGGATCGTGACTTTTCCAAAGAGTTATGATTTTCTGGATGATTTATGACATTTTCAAAGGGTTGTGGCTTTTCTAAAGGTGTCATGACTTGAGCCTATACGCTGAACGTGACCGACACTCGAGAAATATTGTTGTTCCCCAAGAGAACCCTCATCCTGATTGACTACAAGTGAAAAACTAACTTAAGAATACATAAGCATCAAATCAAAAGAAATATTTTTTTAAAAATAGCTTACTAGATCTCAAGAAGTAGCTAATATACTAAAGTATGAAAACTGAAAGACTCTCCAAAATTGTTTATCTATAAAGCCTCGAATGTATAAACATGAGTGTCGGGAAAATACCCACGACTCCTCAAAAACTGTTACTAATAACTCACAAAACAGGAGATCTCTGAAAGCAAGGAGGTCTTACACAAAAGTTGATGAGCGGATGAAGTGATCTCAACAGGCTCTTGTTGAGGATCCTAAGAACCTATAACTATATCATCAAAAGATGTAGGTTGAATAACATTAGTAAATTGAACGTAAGAGTATGTAATATAGTTAAATAACAAATGAATTAAAATACTGCAATAGACATAGATATATACTCAACTAAATGTAAAGAAATAAAGAAGTAAATTATTTAAAGCTTTACAAAATACTTTCTCATCTCTGAACTCAACATAATAAGTGATATATAAAAATACACTTTATTTCTATTGGGAGATTCTCTAACCAACAAACTACCACTATGAGTTGCATGATGATACAATGTCTCGTCCACGCTGCCAGAACTATCCTATGCCTTCCCAGGGTACAAAAAAATCTCAACTAGGTAAATCCACTAAGCTTTGCCCTAAGGCACTACAGATTCATCTAAAAAGAATGATCCTGTACCCATGTTGGTATACATAGTTTATGAGAAATGAGAGTTGTTTGAACTCATCACTATATCGGTGATCAATACTACTCTGAATAATATATACTCATGCTTAATGTTTAAAAAAATACTCTTCCTATAGTTTGAGATAATTTCTTAAACTATCCTCTTAATAGAGGCATCTTCTCTTGAAGTATCTTTGTCAAGACTCAGACCATTGTGAGTGACACCCACTAACCCTGCGGTGGGAGAACCAAAACTACAACCCAACTAATCGACTTAATCAAATCAATACATATTTAAAGCTACGAAAGTAGGTTTAATAACAAAAATGGAGTCCCCATAAGGTCCAAAGGTTTAAAAAAATAACAAACCAAACTAAGAACCTGAAAGTCATTGTATTGCAAAACTCTAATAATGACAAGTCTAAGAACAAATGGTACAACTCCAAAACTAAACAACACCTTAATAAATAGTCTGAGTCCAAAAAGAGTGGACTTAAACAAGGAATATCCATTGAAGTGTAAAATAACTTGATAATTCTTGAATCTGGTCATGCTCAATAGTTACCTAGCTAAGGTCTATCAATAGACGCTTGGAGATGCCTTGTACTCAACAATGAAAAGCAAATTCAGCATTAGTACAAAACCACAGTGTACTGGTAGGATCACACGATTATCCTAATAAGTGAAACACATGCAAGTAACCAAATTATCATAAAAAAGACATATACCAAACATATACAATATTAGTCACCTTTTCCAGATTAATATAGCATCCCACATTCTTAATAATACGCGTCGGTTATCAATTTAGAGAAACATAAAGTCTTCCAATATCAATCATCATTAGATATGAACGTAATCATCACAAGTAGATAAATAACACGATTCAATGGTCCTCTCACAAAACCCAATACAATGGTCCTCTGATGGAACCGACACCCAAACTATTAGCAAACCAAAACGTGGTACCCAATTCAATGCTTATGTTAGAACATCAAAACTGATTCTAGTTAGTTTATAGATCAGATACCCACCCATTTGACAAACCACATTCACAATCACAATGTATATTCTCACAATCATACAACAAAGAGGTGATTCATGACATATAATTATTTAATTATCCTCATTTATGATTATTGAGATCAATAATACAACATTCACATACATATATGCATTATAATGAAGCAACTACAAATGTATATGATACCAACATGATTCATAACCATCACCTACCTCAAATTCAAGGTTGAATCCCCTAAGACACTCGAATCTTTCTTTTTGGATGCTTCTCGCTTGTTCATAGTCTAAAAATATACAATTAATGGAAGGATCAATAATCAATGGTCAAATTATCCAAATTATAAACGAACTCAATAAATTTAGACCAAACTCTTGATCCTCATACCCATATTAGGGATTTTCCACTATAAATTTTAGATCAAAACCCTCCCCCATCGATAATTACCCAAGAAGCTAAGTTATACTGTTCAAAAAATAGATTCGGGGAGTGAAAACCTTACCTTTAGTCTCAAGAATGGTTAAAAACGATTAAGAGATCCTATGGGGTCGTCTCCTAGTTGTGAAAGTCAAAAATTTCTTAATAAAAGTTTTTTAGATTTTATTTCTGACTTAATTCATTTCCTTCCTACTATGGCGGGACCCATCCCGCTATAGTGGCTCTTCATGATGGCAGAAATCCTGCCCTAGTGACTTTCATGGAACTAGTGAGATATTTTAATAATTTGAAGACCCCCTTTTTACTAACCTCTAACCAACTCAGAAAATGTCACTCACACTAAAATCGATGCCGTGAGTTCTACTCACTCGAATTCAATTCCTTAAAGTCATTGTTACACCCTCAAAATGAAACAGGGCAAGATAGAGATTCACATGAGTTTCTTGAGTTAATAACTTGTTAAAATAATGAAGAATAACTTTTGAAGTCATTTTAAAGAGTTTGCAAGTCAAACGTCAAAGGACGACCAAAACATCTGAAATCAATCTTTTGTGTGCTAGTGTGTTCTAGTATGTTGTATGTGTTTTAGTGGGTTGTTTGGAGTCTAAAATCAATAGAATTGACCCTAGTGTATTTATAATCTAGTTTAGGGTCAAAGCGTCCGGGCACGAATCCCCAAGTACCAACCAAAGGGTCCTTGAAGAGGACCCAAACTTTGGCAAAGGGGTCTGCCAAGGCAGCGTGCAGGAAACCTGCTTTCGAGGCCCATGGCGTGTCACACCTTTAGCAGTTAAAAAGGCAAAAATTTACCTTGCAACGCGGGTGTTACTCCCTAATATACATGCAAGTGTACATTTTCGCAGAAGTAATATAGATTATTTTTAGAACGAGTTATCGTTCCCAAGGGACTTATGATCAACTTATATTCAAACTTAATTCCATAACTGAAAGTAAAAATAATTCTTTCAAGAATTGATGATTGATTGTTAACTATAACTATATTAGCACTGAATAAAAGTAATAAAGATTTGAACAACTTAAAGATGATGTTTCAAACAAGAAAAAGACAAATTCCAAGGCTGAAACTTACATTGAATCTCATGTATCATAGTATTGGATTAGAACTAATTCTGGTTATCAAGTTACTGGTTTATAGGGTTAATTATATGAATCAGGTTACACACCTCTCGTCTTCTACTCCAATTGGATACCTAACTACATCGTTGAGCGGGGAGAAGTAGCTTACTGGCGAGCATTTATATTTCATCCTATTTCATATCAAGCAAGTTGTTCGTCCGAGTGCCACTCCTGGATATAAATCACCTCAATCTAATGGGTCCATCGAGCTCTCTATTTTCTTTGGTCTATCTAATCCCTCCTCTCTCGATTATAAGATTAAACACTAAATTTATCTTATGGTGATCAAGCATAAAATAGTAAAGCAAGAATATAGAAGTAACTTGTTCGGACAACCAAGAATTAATTCAAAAACCAAATAATATTCACATTCAATTCATAGCTGCAGCCCCAGAACTAGGGCAATTAGCTACTCATAATATTAAAAAAAAGCACAAAAGATAATTATTCATGCGATTTTTGAAAAATAAAAGAGTTTGATGATGAAAACCTATTACAAAACTTGGATTCTTGCTTTTTCACAATAATCAAAAAGTCAAACCCCCAAACAATGAGGCCTTAAGGGTTTATTCATAGTAAATAGGAAAATAAAGTCAAACTCAACTTCAATTAGGAATTTTTTTAAAATCAGCTTTTTTTCCCTAAACTCCATACAAAGTTGGGCACGCCACACCAAAATCGCGCCTGGCAGGCTGGCGCGCCGTGCTGCCAGTGTGCCTGAAATATGCTGCAGTCAAAATGGCCTGGCGCGTCGTGCCCTTGATGCACCAAGGTGCCTGGTGCGTCGCGCCAAAATCTCGTTTAGCTGCGTCTTGTCGACTTTAACTTTTTTTCTTTTCAACACTTGATCATTCGCCTTAGTAACCTGCAAAATCACTAATCATGTGTATTAATGTACAATCATCGCAATCTTAGCGAAAAAAGCCATTTATGTTATATCATGCCTAAACTACCGTTTGAAATGGGTAATATGTCATAATTGGTCATATAAATATGCCCAAGATCAGCAGGCTTTCACAAACCTCTCTACCTGAAATTAAATTCTAGAACAAAGATCTGGAAGTGCCTCCGCGATGCGCAACCATGTCCCTAATTTGGTTGCATCGTTTTAAGTCAAGTTAGACTTAATAAAAAAGGCCCAACTAATGTAGGGATGTTTTGGATATTTTAGGGGCGTATTATATATTGATTTAAAGTCATTTTACACCTATTTCCCTAATCTAATACCCTAACCCTTAATTAGATATATTATATATATATATATATATATATATATATATATATATTATATATATATATATATATATATATAAGCTCTCTTCTCTAAATTCTCTCTCTATTCAAATACTCCATTGGAGAACGTTCAAGCTCCAAAGAAGAAGGTCAAAATCTCCAAATTTCAATCCAAAATTTCTTGGGCTTCTTAAATAGTAAGGTACAATTATCTTTATCTATATTTATATTTCACTCTAGAGCCATTCCAAAGGCTAATGAAAGATTTCAAAGTTTATGAAAAGTCCAATTTCTACTCTAATTCAAGGGTTCTTGCATGAAACGATTTCAAATGATTAAATACGACATTAGTGATGTTAAATTGATGGTTTAAAATTAAAATCCCAATGAACCCTTGATTTCACAAAATTCCTAAATTTGGCTCATGAAGTAGGTCCATTGCTTATGATCTAATATTGATGGAATTGTGATTATAATGAGTTGTATAGTTGATTTCTATAATTTATCATGCTATTATATTGTGAATTGTTGGAGATGTTAAGGAATGATGATTATGGATATTGGAAGAGGGTAAATTGACCTAAATTGTTCTATTTCCTATTGAATTGCTCTTGTGTGGTAGAATCCACTTATGGAAGTGGTGTTTAGCTAATGTATGCAATTATATATGTGTATTGTGGTTGTGGCTTTGAAGGCGTTGATGTGAAGTAAAGTGATGTTATGATGCATATGCATAGAGATGTGTAATGAAGTTATGAATGTGAGTCTTGAAGATACTATGACTAATTGAAGTATGATGTTAATGTGAAGTATGAATGTGTCTGTATTATGATGAATGCAACATGAGCATGTTTAGAAGACGATGTAATGAATGAGAGTTTATTGAAAGGTTTTCTAAATAGAACTATAATGAATGAATGAAGCTAATGAAAATGTAATGAATGAGAGTCTAGTGAATGGTTTTCTCAATAGAACTCTAATGAATGAATCGGGAATTTATGGGTGGACACTCCTCGTTAGTAGAGATGTAGTGTTTAGTAAAAACCTCAATATTCCTAAGACCTTTCCAATAAATGAATGATAGGTTGGGATGAGTACTCTTCGTGGGTTGAGATGTAGTACTTAGTAGCAATCCTTTAACATATAGCTAATGAATGTAATGAAAGTCTAAAACTCCGTGGGGATTAATGCTTAAAACCGAGAGGATTGGAAAAAGGGTGGATGATCTTCGTAAGTAGAGATGTAGTATCCAAGAGCAACCTCTTGAGATGGGTACTCTTCATAAGTTGAGATGTAGTACTTAGTAGCAATCTCCCTATCCTTAACTATGTGCCCACATAGGACTAGCTAGTGGTGTTCCACGTAAAGGCTAAAAGAATGACCCTACCTTAGGCAAGTGGGAATCACTCATCCGGTAGGGTTAATATCGGAATTCCATGTTAAGCTCCCATGGTCTATGTTGGTTAAAGCTAGCCCCACAAAAGAATGTAATGAAATAGGTCTTCCTAAGGATGTACTACTCAGGGTAGGTGAAGGAATGGGACGCCATATATGCATTGCACAAGTAGGCATTTGGAGGTAGTCTTGGTGTGTCCTTGTAATGTTAATGAATGAATGAGTTTCTATTTGATGCTAATGAAGTAAGTCGAATTTGTGTCTAATGTTAATGAAGCACGTGGTCTTATGTCTAATGTTGAAGAAGGTCATATAAATGGTTGAATGTGATGTGCCTACTATAGGGTGGTTCCAAAGGAGCACTAAGTGAGAGTAGTAGAATGGGATGCTACTTTCACATTGCACTACTCTAACTTAGGGTTATCCTAGGGGATGGTGTTTATGTGAAGTACTTAAATGCATGAATGTTTCCTCTAGTATCACTATTAATGAATGTTGACTTGTCGAGTTGTGATTAAAAGGAAGTAGCCTCATCTTTGGTAGTCTTATGGATCACTTATGTGTGTATTGAAGAGGTTATATGGTCAGTCTCTTCATGTATTACCTAGGTGGGTCTTAGGATAATTTTGGATAAGAAAGTCTAAACGGCTAATGGGTTACTTAATGAGGATGGTCATATGTTGAGAATTATGGGAATATTAACTTGTATGTTAATGATTGACTTGTATGATGTCTTTTACACTTGATTCATGAGGTTTTATCAAAATAGCATGAAAAATATATTTCAACTAAAATGTCCTCTTTAAAGCATGTTTTTGCACGATTGCCGTACTTAGTGCTTAATTGTACTTACTCTATAATCTTCTCTATTTCTACATGTATAGGTGGAAGAAAGTGAGGATCTTAGAGTTGAAGCTTGAGAAGTAGATTGTTCTCTCAAGACTCTTGGTACGTCCTCATATGTTCGAGGATATGGATGTTATTTCTAGTTTTCTTTCATTAAAGACTTTGTATAAGACTAATATCTTTCTTTCAATGTAAAAGCTATGACCCTATGATAATGAGGCGTGTCTAATATGTCTTGTGATGATAATACTTAGTTCCTCTTATATTTTATAAAAGAGTTCCCTTATTGACTTTATTTGTGACATTTTTTAATTCCACACTACTTTTCATATCTATGTGATGAATAAATACTAAGAGGCTTGTATAAGACCTCGGAGAGGTCAAGTATGCCATGTTACTTCTAGGGGTACTTCCCGGTAAGAGTCATACGAGTTTATTAACGCCTTACCTATCTACTCATGCAATCAGATTCCTTATTAAATCACCCAATCATTACCAGTTTTCCCTAGACTCACATGACTCTAATTTCGTTCAATTCTGGATTTGGCTAGAAAATCTCAAGTTACTACAAAAATGTTTTTGGCCCAAATTCTTTCCGCATTGACTTTTGCATAACAATGGAAATCAAGCCGTTACTATATATATGAATTTACCCATCATTTGTTCCTGAGTGATAAGCTAGGAAAGACTGGCTACGTAAGGATAGAGTAGTATATGAACGTCGAATTACTAGAAATACTTGTCTCGCATGTCCTTAGATTCTGGACATCGTGATCAAGAATTTCAACTGGTTCTTCCTTATGCTGAACTTTATGACTCAATCCAGGTATAATTCCTTGCAAATGTTCAAAAACGGATCCATTTGTTCATTTTTCACCTTGCAAATTCATAAGTTGACATAATACATCATCATGAATGTAGAGTTATAATGAAAATTTGAATTGCAATTTCCACCGTGTAACACCATTTTCTCTATCAACATTAGCTTGCACCTTAAATATTCTTATCAATTCATAGATTTTCGCTTACCATTGATCACATAAACAAAGCACTTATCATCACACTTGAGATAATGTGTGTACACTCTTTTCTCAAGTCTTTTTCAATAGTTTTAAATCAATATGACATACTTATGAAGCTATTCCATAGCCACATCATCACGAAATAAATCACAAATCTCTAAACCCAATTATCTGCCCCTTTGAAGATATTTCTTCAACCTTTTCAATTAAATAAAACATTCTTGCTCTGCCTCTCTCTAAATGCTGCACTACATTTCACTATTTTTCTTCATTATGACTCTAGGTCTTTAATTTCTATTAGAATGGTGTCCCACTATCTTTTGAAACTTCCCATACAACCACGTTAACCAACAATCTTATTATACAGTTGCGTCCCATCACAATCCATCACGAACTCTTATTACCATTACACTTAGTCAACCTTGACTATCACTATGAAAACAACCTTTCATCAACACGACACGTCAAACTCAGGAAGATTCATCTAATTCAAAGGACTAACCCAATTTCAATACTCAATGGGACATTCTTTAATCATAAGCTTGTCATTTTGGTATTAATCCACTCCTTTATGAATTAAGATAAGATCATCAGTCCTCATACTATCTTTCTTATTCTTATCAAACAATATAGGAGCACCCCACTTGGAAACACTAGGATGGATAAATCCTTTATCAATAAGCTCTTGGATTTGAGCCTTATTCTCTCTTAATCCCACTAGATCGATATGATACAGAGGGATGAAAATATGGCGAGTGTCATTTTCCAAGTAACCACACAGAAATCTATATCTCTATATGGAGTCATACAAGGCAAATCCGTTATAAACACTTCCTTAAAATTCAGACAAGACGCCACAGGAATAGAATCACTAGAGGGAGACTCGACCTCAACATCCCGTACATGAGACAAATAATCCAAACAACCCTGCCCTACAAGTTTTCTAGCGCAAATGGAGGATATGACCTTAAATATCTTAAGCTTGTACACCCCTTCCCACTTTAATCTTTCCAAACCAGGTATCTCTAGAGTTACCTACTTAGTATTACAATTAAACCCAACATAATAGGGGGATAAACAAGTCATGCCTAAGAATATATCAAGCCGGTCATATCACGCATAACCAAATCAACCGAAATCTGAAAATCCGTAAACACAACAAGAAACACGATACACATGGGTTACTATGACTAACTATTAAACTAGGGTAGAAACATGAATTGAGGCATCAAGTATAAAACAAACCACATCAAATGCCAAGACAATCGAACTAACACATATGAATAAGTAGAACGCAGATCAAACAAAACAATAGCCTTCCACGCACAGACAAGAGTAACTCTTACAACCACTACATCAAACCCTCAAACTTGGTCTTACCCGAAAAACATAAAATTGAGCCTTGTCCTCTTGACGGGAAACTTCATTGCCTTGTTGCACTACTTCTCTGCCTGTATTACCATTTCCTCGGACTCCATGAGCTCGCTGATTTTCTCTCATATTCCTAGGTTCTCCATAATTTGAACACACCTTATAACTTATATTTGATTGATGAACAATGAATAGATTGCGGGGGTTAGTTAAAGGTATGATTCAAGGTCCATAATTGTGACTAGGCAAAAACAGGGGAAACAAAGCTGAAATTTTATCTCACCTTGTCCCGCAGTGGTGGAAGAAATAAGGCCCAAGCGTCGCCTTGGTGGCAAAAATCCTGCCTTAGCGGCCTCAATAGAAGAAGAATCTTTGTCCACAATCCTTTACTCAAAACTCGGATTGTTGCAAAAATTGGCGTCGTTGGAAGAATATTCAAAGTCCTTCAATTTTATGGGATATGAGCCATGAAACTCTTAATATTCAAAGATATATGATCGTTTGCACTATATCCAAAGAGAATCTTAAATCATAACTTAATCTGTAAGAAAACTTTCAATTCAATTTTGTGTTACGAGTTTCTAGTGATCTTAATTGATATATAAAATCATTCTCACACTAAATAATTTATGTTTACATATATGGTCAATTTAAGAATCACTCGATACGACGTTATATGTAAATGAAGAATAGTTTAGGTCTAACTTAGAAATTTTTGTGGTGTTACAATGCGACTTTTCCGAAGGGTTGTGACTTTTCCAAAGAGATGTTACTTTTTTTACGAGCTATTAGATTTCCTAATGGTTGTAACTTTTCTAAAAGATTATGCCTTTTTTTGATAATACACAATAAACATTATTTGATACTATCCTTTATTGGCTATGAAAAAAGGATTTCCTCTTAATTTTAAACTACACTTTTGAAAGTTTTTTTGTCCTTCTTCTTCTTAAAACACTCAGTTTATTATATCTTCTATATTTTATATTATATTTATTTACTTACATCATATTATTTTAAAAGCACACACCTTTCCACATTGAATGGTTACAAAATTTCTGTTGAGTTCTGATTTTTTCGATGAGTTATGATCTTTTCGAAGGGTTGTGACTTTTATGAAGGGTTTTGACTTCTATATATAGCTAAACATAAATAGTATTTGTACCATGCATTGTGCAAATTTTTTAAAAGTACTAATTTATTTAATTTAAAATATATATAAATACATTAAAATTAATGATATAAATTATTAAGTTACTTAGCACATTAAATTTTGAATTATTTTAATTTGATAAAAAAAGTTAATACTTCATGTGTTTGAATATTATTTTCCTACTATTTTTTAAATTCTAGTTAAAAGTAAAAACTATTATGTCTTTGTTAGCAAGTTTATATCTATAAAACTTTTCACTTAAAAGAATAAAAATCATAAGATTAAAGGATAGTTTGCTGTATTTTACATTTGATTAATTGAAAATAAAAAAGTTCAAAATTTTTCCTTATCACATTAATAATGTTAAAGTCAAAATCGGAAAATGAATTAAATTAGCATGAGTAATAAATAATAATTCATAGTATATTTATAACAAACATGAACATAGAAATAAAAATCAATGTAATTAATTAATATAAATATTTATGCAATTGCTCCATTTTATACTTAAATTATTTTTAAAAGGAAAAATTACTTGGATGACTTTCTTTTAATAAATAATTATAGATTTTAGCGATACTTTTTATTATTACTATCTATAGAAACATTATATTAAATCTGTAATATATATTAAAAGTGAATTAACTATGAAATATATATATATATATATATATATATATATATTATATATATATATATATATATCATAAGTTTTTTTTAAATATATTATGCTTGTTTGATAAGAAGTTGATAATTTATATTATAAGTGTATTAAAATATGTGATAAATGTATTATCCACCAATAAAACTTGTATTATATGTGAATAAAATTTATCCTTTATTATATGAATTACAAGTGTATTATAAACATAGTAAAAATGATCAAGAAAAAAAAATTATTATTATAAAAGGTAAATATTTTTGATTTCCCCTTTTAAAAAGGAGTTGGGCTTAGTTCAATATATGTACTGCAATATAAACTATATTACAAATTAAATAAATTAAAGGAGAATAATAAATTTAATTAACGATTCAGTTCTTTTTGAAAAGATAGTTGAGTGATCCCACTCATTAATAATAAATTATTTTTGATCACTTATTAATAATAAATTATTTCTTATTTAATAAAGCTCGTAGATACACCCAAAAGTTATGTATGTGATTGAAACTTTATTCTCTATTTTGCTTTTTTAAATATAGAGATTAGAGAGTAAAATAGAGATAGTTTGGAGATGATTCTACTTGCTCTAGATATTTTTTCATTAATTTTTTGTGATATATTTCAACTGATTTATTTTTTTATGTAATCTACCTTATTTTAAAAAAAATTTTGTGGTAAGAATTATTTTTCTATTTATTTTTTATTTTATAATTCGAAAATGAATATGATAAATGAATATGAAAAAGATTATCAGTTTAGTTTTTAGCGGTGAAGTTGGTTAAGTTTTATTCTCCTTTTTTTAATTTGAAGTATTTCATTCTCTCTTATTTAACCCTTTCCCCCATCCTCTATATTGATTGAAGAATGTTAGTTTAGTGCACATTTCTTCTTTGTTTCCGTTATTATGATGTTTAAATGTTGGGTAAGTTTTTTATTTATTTATTTTAACCATGCAATAACAACTTTTGAATAATAAATCAAAAGACTGTAAAATATTAGTTCACTCACACTATTACATATTCACTAATATTAAAATTAAAAAACTGCTAAATCAAAATATATGTAAATTACATAAATTTGTTACTTTTTTTTTCCGTTTTGAAATTTGTTTTTTTTTGTTGAAATAAATCTAAAAAAATTATCAAGAAAATAAAATAAAAAATAGGACCGAATATTCATTATATATTTAATTATTTGAGATTTTACAAGTTTTACAAAATAATGCTAATTGCCGTGTAATAAATATTAGATTAAATAGATAACCATCACTTAGGTATTTATTGTTTTATTTTTTGAAAACTGGACAATAAAAAAATTAAATAAATATCAAAATTTACCATCATTATGATATAAAAAATATTAAAATTTGATTTTTTTTCAAAAATAATTGTAAATAATTAAATAACTATAAATTTTTTTATAAAATTAAAAATAATATCAAAATTCGATTTTATTTACAATTAAAAGGGAAAAAGTAAAATTCAATTTAGTGAGTTTGCAAATCAATCAAAATTTATTTTATTCCAAATTTTATTCATAAGTGATCTAATTTTATTAAATTTTCCTAAATCAATTTCTTGAATCTTTGCATGTTTGGGAATGTAATAAGAACTTTTAAAATATATTTCGCATTAAAAAATATGATAACTTTTGCAATGACCCCGATTCGAAAGGTCATTTTTTTGATAATTTTGAATAGTTATTTAGCTTTAGTTAATTAATTAATTTTCTTTATGTGAGAAAAGGTTCTCCATGATGATTGTGTTATAGTCAAATGACTTTTAATTTAGATTGGTTCGCTGGATGATTCACTCTTGATTTGTAGATCTTTCAAAGTTTGATTTGAAAGTTCAGTTCTTGTTAGTTATTCTTGATGGAATGACCTTAAAGAGGAGCTCATTTAGAGAGATGAACATCGACTGGTAGGTCTTATCTTAGACTTTTGGTAACATCAAGTATTCTTCTTTCATCTTCCGTATGTTTAAGGACGATCATGATTTTTAGTGGTGATTAATGTAATGACCCGTACAGAAAGATCATTTTTTAATAATTTTGAATGGTTATTTAGCTATAGTTAATTAATTTACGGGAAATCTGTTTATTGTTAAAAATAATAGATCAAATCATAAATATTAAATAAGTTAGTAGGAATTATCATTTTTAATATATAATTAATTTAGAAAATAAAATATAGAAAGAAACCAAAAATTTACATGTGTTGAGGGCGATCGACGTGAGAATGATAAACTTTACTTTCAGGTAAAAGTTTTACTACCCTTTCTTTAATATGCTAAAATTAGATTTGGAATGGAATATAAATTGTGTTGTTATGTTGGTTTGGTTGGCAGAATGAAAGTGGAAACTGTTAATGTTGAACTACACGTTTTGGGGGTCAGGTGAAGAAAACTAGTGATAGGCTAATGATTAGGCATTGATTGCTAATAAAAACTATTGATGTATGCTCCAGTAGGCGTGAAAATTATTAATTTCATGGGCTAGCCGATCGCTTTGATTTTCTCTGGATTATACCTATAATTATCAAATTAATTTTGATAATACTAGTACATGTAATTGAATAATATGTGTATCATATTATATGAATATCGTTAGATTTGTGATGTTTGGAGAAATTGAACTTAATCATAGACTCAAAATTTGGAGAAAATTAAAAGAAGTTGACATGTTTTTGACATCAAGATTAGGAGATTGATTATAAATTTGAGTGAATTTTTTAGTCTAAGGCTAGACCTGTGGTATTATCTATTTAAATAGATTGTATTGATTTGAAAGTCAATCGAAGATGAAGGCTCAAGTTCTAAAGTGATTGCCTGACTATTTGAGGCAAGTGAATTTCTAAACTCTTGCTAAGTGTATAGAATTGTGTATTTCCTTGTGGTATAGGTTTGAGAGTAATGAGAATTGGGGGAGAGTTGACTTTTCCATGTTGAATAATTCTAATGATGGAAAAATGATAATAAAAAAGTAATGTGATTAATTGTTGGTGTACGATGCTTGAAATGATTTGAAAGACTTATTGCTTAATTGTTGATGTTGTATCACAGTTGTATTGTCTTGAATTGTGCCTTATTATGAAAATGATCAACTCTTCATTATTTGTGTGAAAATGTCATTTCCATTGGTTCTGAGACATGGTTGTGAAAAGTGTTATGTGATAAAAGAATGTGCCATTTCGAGAGAAGTATCGCACGTCACGATGGATGCATGAACAAATATGTTCCCCCTCGATATCGGACTATGAGACATCGAGTGTGTATTGTTAGGTCGTACATGCATCACTATACTTGACATTCCATTACACTTCTTTATTATTGGTGAACTTGATCTTGTGTACTGTTGATGTTATGACTGCCTTTCTATGGAACTTGTGAGTGATGAATATTGAGAATGTTGTTGAAGATATATAATTTTTAGAGTGTTGTTGTTGAAGATATGGGATTGTTACAGTGATGTTGTTGAAAATATGAAATTGTTGTTGAGTTGTGTACTTTGTAAATTGTGAACTGTTAGGTTGGGATAATTTTATGCAGGTTGTAGTTGTGGAGGTTAGGTTGGTGTGTTAAATGGCCAACACATTATACCTAGGAAGGTGTGTTGGTGAAGAAAAGAAAGGTCTATTATAAGCTCAACATATTTGGATAAAAAAGGGATAACACTTTCATTTGGTTCACTTTACTTTAGGCTAGATGTTTGCTAATTTGAACAAGGGCCTATGATCCTTTCCTAGTTGTCTAACACAAATTGCTTATGTAGGACTAATTGGGCAACTTCTACCTAGGTACCAACAGTGGAACAATCAAATTTCCTCACACTCTCTTGACACATCGTTACCCTTTCAGATTGTCGGACACCTATTTGAGTGTTAGATTGAGGATCATGCAGTGGGTGCATCTCTATGTCATGATTAGAGCCAACACATTCAACTTATTTATACCTATTCATGCAAGAAATTTCTTAGAAAGGGATATCATTCATGTTTATCCATCATGCTTCATATTTCACTTTCATACTTTGTATAAGTTATGACACATGCCGGTTCAACAGGAAAATGATTAGTCTCTTGGGGCAAAAGAACACAAGCAAGAAAACCCCTAAAACAAGATCGTGACTTGGTCTACTCAGACTTTACCCTAACACTCACCTTTCAAAATAAAACATGCAATTGTCCCCAGTATATATATAAAAAATAAAGATAGGGTGGTAGGTGAAGCAAATATGAGGTGCAATTTTCCATTTTTGATAGAAGGTGCTGTCTTTGGTACTACTATTATTTTACACGATCCAGGAACTTCCATAACGTTGGCGTGATTCGGTTTGAGCAACGGATCCTGACGTGATACATCCTCGTAATGAAAATAGAGTGGAAACATGAGTTTTCCGCTTCTCACAGCTGCTCTTTTCACACCTTCGGATATCTGGTGCCAAATTATAACAGCAACGATCAACAAGTAGGCGGGTCCAGTTTCCTGGAACCCGCAATCTCTGTAGTAGGGACACCCTCTGTGGTGCCCACGTCCATCTCCGCACCCTCAGTGGTGCTCCTCTCAACAGCCTTAATTCTGGAACTAGATGCCTAAGTAGCCAACTCTTGATCCCTCATCTGATGGGTATCCTCATCAATCAACGAGACTCTCCTCGCCGCCTTAAGATCCGTCCGCTCTTCTTCCTCGCATGGGCATCCTCTCCATCAGTGGTGCGACTGGAATGGTGTCTCTTAGCACGCTCATATGGCATAAGCGATGCAGTGGGGGTAGTGAATAGGACAACGAGTATTGTGTCCTCCGCTAGCTCAACGGGTGCAGTCCCGGCCTCAGGTCCCCTCATCTCGAGTATGTTGTCAACATCTGGCTGAAGACTCGCCACAACCTTCTAAATAGTGGTCAAATCACCTAGTGGGGGCTGGGCATGCTAGAACTCACAGCTCAAATGCATCTAGGCGCTGGTGGACCGCCTGAATCTTCCGCTCTATCTGCTGAGCCATCCTATTCTCAATTCGGTCCTTAGCTTGGACAATGGTATTCTGCATCCAAGGATAGATATGATGCAACAAGGTGTCCATCTTGGCCTCTAGCTTCTGGACCCTAGCAATAAGGACCAATGCTACTGAAGGTAAAGTAGACCAGGAAGAATTGAGTGCCCTTACACGTTCCATGGGCGGGCTCGGCCGGTGTGGTCTCCATAGGCTTTGAAGTGGCAGGATCAGCCCCTTGGGCTAACTCTACCGTATCCGCTAAATTTTAACGCATCGGCTACAACTCTCCGAGATGCTGCCATATTGACCTCATCCCTGATGAGGCCTATATCCATAGTTAGTGTCGGAGTATGGAGAACATCACATTGCCACAGAGGAACTCCAAAATCCCTGTATAATTAAAAAATCATACAGGCGAATGGGTAAGTAGTAGTGGTCTTAAAAGCCCTTTCATATATCACGGAAATCAACAACTTCGCAAAGTCGATCTCTAACCTGGCTACCAGTGCTTCTTCCATGACCACTCTATCCTAAGTAAGGATGTTATCTGTTGCTGTGGAGGATAGGCGGTGGTAGACTATCATCCAGAAGAACTTAGCTTCAAAGGTGATGTTGGCCTTCTTGATAAGGCCTCTAGGGTCCAACACCCAGTCTGCTCCCTCACCGTCAATGGAAAGATCCTTTGCAATCCACTATGTGGTCTCTCATTGATCTCTGCTCCGCTGAAACCGGCCAATCTTGACCAAATCCCACCTGTAATTGAACACTGGAGTAAGGGGAACCCTAGTGGCACAAGCGGACACAGCGTACAGGAAGCGGCGGATGGAGGCAGAAGAAATGTCCACCCGGTAACCTCGAATTAGAACCTTTGTGAGTGGGTCCTGTTCGACAGTTTTCACTCGCCTATCCAAAGAACCTCTGAGAGTCGCCACATATGACGCATAGAACTCTCAAACAACCTTCTCGCTATATGACTCCAGACTTCTAGCCATCCACTCAAGCATGTGGTGGGTAAATAAGATATGCACCTCAAGGATTGTGAGAAGAATCCCTGTAAGAACTCGCCGCTCGATTGTGACCAACCGAGTCATCACCATCTTGTCATTCAGTATCTTGGCGTCCCTGTAGATCTGATACTGACCATCGACACACCACCGGTTGGGCTCATCAGGAACCGGTGTAGGGAGAGCATACTAGGGCACCAGAACAGACTTTGAATTATGGGCCTTATCAAACGAGGCATGGCGGGCAGGCACCTCTGGGTGATAGCTCCATGTGATCCGGAAACGGAGGCTGTGGCCTCATTCGACCCCATATAATGAGCCAACTCTGAACCTTGAGAATCTTTGGAGCTAAACGCTTTATTAGAACCCGAGGCAGACCCACACAATGTACCGATCAGTGTGCGCTCTTCATCAGACTGGGAGGCAGTGACTACGCCGGATTCCACCTTCTGGGGGGGTTCCTTGAGTGTCTCAAGCAGCTGGTGTAGGGGTCCGGGTGAATGGGGGCACATTTACCGGATCCCGCTCATCATCATACATGCCAATCATACGACTAGATGGTGCCACAGACTTGGACCTACCCTTGGAATAGACGAGGTCTGGTTTGGGAGCCATATGTACCTAGAAAACTATGTGTTAGTCTCATCCTAATCATGCAAAATAAATGAAACAATCGAAACAGAAATTGCAAACACACATCACAGTCCAGTGCAGACTTGCAGTTCTAGTTGACGTGCACTATCGACGACCCATCGATTCATCGACGATCTGTCGATAGTGTCCATCGTTGGACACTTGGGACAAATTTTTTAGTCTTCATTCATACCTCTCTCTGTTGTAAACGATAGACGTGTAAAATGGATCGTCGATCAATCGACGAACCGTAGTCAACTTCCGTCTTCAGACACTTAGAATAATTTTTAATCCCTCACACATCAGGGTTTAAGTTGGAAATGACGAACGTGCAGAACGGCCCGTCGATTAATCGACAGACCTTAATCCACTTCAGTCGTCTCAGAGTTCATCATTTTAAAGTTTATCAATCGACGGACCCCATCGAAGGTCTGTCGATCAACCGACGGTCCGTAGATGGGGTCTCGTGCTGTTGGTCAGAGACAGGTTTTCAGACCTTGTTTTTGAAAGAACATTTTGATAAATTTTAGACCTTAATTAGTGCACTCAACACATAACAACAAGTATAAGACTAATTCTTCATACTTAGGGTTTCGATTTCGCATGTTTTGATCTCAGATTACACCCCAACCCATTCACTTTCTATTATTCCAAGGGACATAGTACCCATAATTTAACATGTTAAGATGTAATTTTGTCCCTAATAGAAGACCTAAATATGAATTTTTCGTTTCCAACAGCAAATGAACGAGAATTCATTAAGCCGAGGGAATAAAAATACATGAAATCAGTAGTGGAGTGAATGAGTCGGTGATCTTGTCAACAACCAACTATGTGCCTGCCTTCGAACGCCGATCGGAGAAAACAAGAGAGACAGGGTAGAATCTGGGGAGGGGAGGGTTTTGGTATTGTAGGGGAAGTTGGGAATTTTGGGGATTCTGAAGAAAATGGAAGGGAGATATATGGGGATTTAACGGGAAAGGAAGGAAATAAGGGGAGGGAAACGGTTGGGGGAGAATTTGAGAAGATCTTTGGAGGTTAACTGACTAGTTTTATTTAAGATAGTAGGGTCGGGTCAGGTCACTAGTTTGAACTGACGATACCCCGTCGATGGTCCATAAGTCAGTCGACGGACCATCGACTAGACAGTCAATTGCACACAAACTTAGATAAAAGTACTTGACATACCTGGGATATGCGGACACCATGACGGTCCATCGATTGTTTCGTAGATCTCTACAACAGACCATTTTCTGCAGATTCGTGGGTTTGGTCCCTACACATTGAACACCCATTAAGCTAATCTTTTTGTGTTTTTCTGGACACTTTTGAGACACGGACCCTAAACTACTCTCTAGCCAACACACTAATATATATATATATATATATATATATATATATATATATATATATATATATATATATATATATATGTAGCGCATGAAGATGAATAAACCAAAAACGAAACAAGGAAATGCAACTATTCCTACAAAGAAAAAAAACCTATTGTTGGCTAGAGGATACACCTTGGGTTGCCTCCGAAGAAGTGCTTGATTTGACGTCGCGGCATGACGCAAGATCCTTGCTTACTCATACTTCATCAATGAGATATTCTTCAGCCACTTCATGGACACTCTGCACATGCCCTAGATAGATCTTGATTTTTTGCCATTGACCGTGAACTCTGAACCCTCATTGTTCTCCAACTCAACCGCTCCATGTGGGAACACTTTAGTGATAAGGAATGACCCAGTCCACTTGGACTTGAGTTTGCCCACAAAATAAGTGTAGCCTAGAGTTGAATAGAAGCACCAAGTCGCCAATCGCAAATTCTCGCTTTTAAATCTTTTGGTCATGGTACTTCTTCATCTTCTCTCTATAGATGGCTGAACATTCATATGCTTTTAGGAGAAACTCATCAAGCTCATTTAACCCATTAAGTCTCTGCTCCACTGCTTCATTCCAATCCATCTTCAGTTTTTTATCGCCCACATGGCCTTGTGCTCTAACTCAACTAGAAAGTGAAAAGTCTTCCCATATACAAGTTGTTATAGAGGCATACCTATTGGGATCTTGTATGCATTCCGATAGGCCCAAAGAGCATCATCAAGCCTCCATGACTAATCCGTTCTATTACCATTTACCTTTTCAACAGGATTTATTTGATCTCTCGATTGGACACCTCAACTTGCCCACTAGTCTGCGGATGGTACAGAGTGGCCACATTTTGGCAAACCCTATATTTCTCCAATAGCCCTTTGAACAACTTATTGCAAAATGAGATCCCCCATCACTAATAATGGCCCTAGGTGAGCAAAATCTTTTAATAAAATTCTTTTTCAAAAACGTGGTGACACTCTTTCCTTCATTGTTTGAAAGAGCTATGGCTTCCACCCATTTTGACACGTAGTCCACCGCCACAAGTATATATTTCATCCCATTAGAACTCACAAACGGGCCCATAAAATCAATGCCCCATACATCGAACAACCTCAATCACTAGAATGAGATTTAAAGGGAGATCTTACCTCTTCGAAATTCCTCCATCTCTTTGGCACCAATTACATTATTGAGTTAACTCAAAAGCATCTTGGTGAATGGTTAGCCAATAGTACCCATACTGCAAAATCTTGTGGGATGTTCGGATACCACTATGATTCCCACCCACACGCGATGAGTGGCATGCCTCCAAAACTCTTAGCGTCTAAAGTTTCACATGGAACAACAAATAAGTCTATCAGCATAACTCAGGTATAAGTAAGACTAATCCGAAAAGAACTTTTTCACATCATGCATGAACTTTTTCCTCTGATGGAAGGAGAAGTCTGATGGGACTATATCATTAGCCATATAATTCGCAAAATTGGCAAACCATGGAATCAAGTCACGAGAAGCGGACAATACATGATCATTAGGGAAGGTATTATTAATTTCAACCTTTTCACCCAACTCTTGCATAGCTTCATCCTCCAATCTGGACAAGTGATCGGAAACTTGATTTTTAGTCCCTTTTTTATCTTTTACCTCAAAATTAAACTCTTCCAATAGTAGCACCCATCTAATTAACCTTGGTTTTGCATCCTTCTTTTTCATCAAATACCTTAAAGCGGAGTGATCGGTGTGCACTATGACTCTCACACCAAGCAAATAGGAGCAAAAATTTTCAAAAGCAAATACCAACGCAAAGAGCTCTTGTTTAGTCACAATGTAATTCTTTTGTGCTTCATTTAGGGCTTTACTTGCATAATAGATAGGGTGAAGGATTTTATCCCTTCTTTGTCCCAAAACCACACCAAGAGCAACCCCACTAGCATCACACATCACCTCAAATGACTTACTCCAATTTAGGGAAATAATTATGGGTGCAGACACCAACATTAAAAATTAATTTACATTCCTTCTCAAGAAATTTACACAGAGGATTTGCAATTTTTGAGAAATCTCTAATAAACCTCTGGTAGAAACCCGCATGTCCTAGAAAACTTCTCGCACCTTTTACAAAGATGGGTGGAGGAAGTGTCTGTAGAACTTCAACTTTTGCTCGATCAACCTCTTTCCAATTCATTGAGATGAGATGGCCCAATACTATACCTTCTTTCACCATAAAGTGACATTTTTCCCAGTTTACCACAAGATTTCAATCTTCACATCTTTTGAGAACCTCGTCCAACTGGCTCAAACACTGATCAAAAGAGTCACCAACCACTGAAAATTCATCCATAAACACCTCAATAGTATCCTCCACCATATCGGAGATTATCAACATCATACATCTTTAGAAAGTATCCGGTGCATTAATAAACCAAACGACATCATCTTAAATGTGAACGTCCCATACGGGCAAGTAAAGGTGGTCTTCTCTTGACTACTCCGAGGAAATATATATTTGATTGTAACCCGAATAGCCATCAAGAAAACAGTACCATCCTTTTCATATGAGTCTATCTAACATCTGGTCCATGAAGGGCATCGGGAAATGGTCCTTTTCAGTCCATGCATCCAGTTTTCGGTAATCCATACAAACTCTCCATCCAATCACCGGCTTTATAGGAACATGCTCGTTCCTCTCATTGGAACTACTGTCATTCCACCCTTTTTGGGCACACATTGAACAGGGCATACCCAACTACTATCTGTAATAGGATATATGACTCCGGCATCCAACCACTTAATGATCTCCTTCTTCACTACCTCTTGCATAGGTGGATTCAACCATCTCTGGTGCTCAATACTTTGCTTGTGATCGGGCATGAGTTTGATTTTGTGTGAACAAATACCGCGAGGGATCTCAATAATGTCCGCAATAGTCCAAACAACGGCTCGTTTGAACCTCTTCAACACTTCTACCAAACACTCTATTTGTTCAAATCCGATGCAATGATTACCGACAAAGTGTCATCTATTCCCAAAAATACATACCTCAGATTAGGTGGTAAAGCCTTAAGCTTTAGCTTTGGAGCCTCCTCAATAGATGATCTCGCGGGTGGAGACTCACAATGCTTCATATGTAACTCCAATTTCTTTTGTTTTAACCGATATTCACCTCGTTCAAGTGCCACAACCAAAGACCCATACTCTTCAACACCATCACTTTCAAAATTCATGATCACTGCCGCTAGTGCCTCAACACCTAAGCGCTCTTCGATTCGTACCTCAGACGTACTATCAACCCTATAGGATATAGCGGAAATTTTTTTGAGCTGACCACTATGCTTTATGGAACTAAAATGTTAAAAGATTCTTCTTCATTGTTCAACCTTACTTTATCTGCCTTTTTCCATGTCAACCAAGGCGCGACCAATATTAAGGAATGGCCTCCCAAAAATAATAGGCACCTCAAAATCCATCTCACAGTCAAGAATCACAAAGCTGGCCAAAAATATAAAGGAATCCACCTTCACGAGCACATCATGGAGTATCCCAATGGGCCTCTTCACTATTTGATCGGCCATTAATAACCGTATTGAAGTGGGCTTTGGGTCACCCAAACCCAATTTCTTATAAATGGAGAGAGGCATGAGATTTATGCTTGCACCATTATCACATAGTGCTTTAGCAAAGTGTAATAAGCTGATGGTACATGGAATAGTGAAAGTGCCCAGATCTTTCTTCTTTTGCATAAGAGACCTTGTAGCAATAACACTACAATGTTGCATTCAGTCATCTTCCTCAAAACATACCGATCTCTTCTTTGTAACCATATCCTTTATTTCTCCAAAGCTTCTATCAATGTGACATTGATGGAAATCTGTTTCAACATAGTGATAAAACACTGGTATTTACCATCCTCAGTCTTCTTCACCAATTTCTGAGGGAATGATGGTGGTGGTCTAGGAATGGGGATCCCTTTCTAGGGTACTTCTTCTTCTTTCACCGTTTTGTCCACTAATTTACCACTAGTTTCCACTACCTCTTAATCTTTTCTCACCTTATCTTCTACTTAAGATGGCATAGATGGATCAATAGTTTGCTTACCTCCTCGAGTAGTGACTGTCATGCAATGTCCATCATTTTTAGGATTTTGAATGGTATTGCTTGAAAGAGTGCCCGGTTGTCGTGGGTTCACAGTAGTGGATACTTGGGCCATTTGTAACTCAAAATGCTTAATCGAGACCAAATGTGCAACAACCTTTTGCCCAATATTAGCCAAATCACATCTCAATCACTTGGCGTGCTCATCACTATCACCGAACCTTCTCATCATCTTCTGCAACATATCTTCAACTCGCGTAATACTACCTCCACCATCCCTAGGAGAAACTTCCTGATTTTGAGGTGGAACATAAGTCCCACATCAATCATTTTTGTTACCATAGTTACCCCTATTAAATTTGTTATCGCAGTTGTAATTTTCATCTCGAACATACGGGACCCTCTCTGTTGTAATTCCCATAGTTCCGACCTTGATTTATTTGACCTTGACCCTAATTCTCCTGATTGGAGCCTTGGGCATTAGGTCGAAAACCTCCCGTATGATCATTCACTGCATAAGTATCCTCTTCATAATAGTAGTCATTCATTGGCGGTGGTGGTTTAGTCAAGTAATTCACCACATTTACCATCTCCGCACCTCCAGTGACATGTTTCAATACCAACCCAAGCTCAGTTCTCATTTGAGACATCTCTTCACGAATCTTATCTGTGGCCGGATTGTGTGTAGCTTGCACTGCAAAAGTATTTCTCCAGTATCCCACTTTCTAGTAATCCAAGCCTTATTATTGTGAGAGGTTTTCTCCAACTTCTCAGCGATCTCTGCATATGTGCACTCACCATAAGAACCAGCTGCAATAGTATCAAGCACTGCCTTATAATTATCATTTGTCATCGATAGAAGTACTCTTTGAATAACTCATCATCAATGCAACAGTTTGGGACACCTCTCACGTAAGTAGTAAATCTGTCCCAAGAGCTACTCACCGACTCCCCGGTAGTGTCACAAAGTTGTTCACTCTATCTTTGTGGTTTAGATTTTTTGAAACCGGGTAGTACCGTGCAAGAGGTAATACTCTCAACCTGATGACTTTAATATCCAAGTTAGGCCTTCCTACACAACTCTTGTGCACCGACCTTAGTTTGGCAATGTGAGCATGTGTATCCTCAGATGGTAGCCCTGAAAACAAACCCCTTACAGTGAGTATCTGCATCAAGCTACTAGTTACCACGAATGTATGACCCTGCGATAGAGGAACTGGGACAAGAGGACCATTAGAACCAGTGATGTTAATGTTTCCCCTATAGAACTCTTGAGGGCGTACGATGGGAGGTTGTATCCTCAAAGCATAATCAGCCAGATTTTCCGCAACCACTTGATTATGAGCATCAATCGGTGGGGGATAGGGCGATTGATTCTATCACCTACATTAGCTGGATTCTGCAGATTATTCATTCTTCAAAGTGTACAGTTTAGTTCAGGCTCGAATGGAAGTATTGGTTCTCTTTGGCTCCGTGTACTTGGCATAAACTAGAGCTAGAACTGAGAGAAACAAAAACAAAAGAAAAAAAGTAAAATTAGGAAATTGTTGACTAAAATTCAGTAATATTATTAAAGTTAATCTAAAAGCCATTTTCCTCGTCAGAGGCGCCAAAATTTGATTCACTCAAATTATACCTCCCTAAAGAAGTATACGCAGTCGTATCAAGTAAAGAACCCAACTATTAGGTTGGGGTAGATCCCACGAGGAAAATGGTTTAGACTTAACTTCAATGTCTGATTACTTCTATTTAGTCAAGTCCTTTATGAATACTAGTAATTAATATTTCTAAATCAAACAAGTAACAAGAGTAAATCTTTTGTGTTTATCAAGTTGTCAGAGAAACTAGGGTGTAAGTGTTCCCCATAGGTTCATAACATTGAATTCTAGCTATAACAATTCTTCCCTAGTGTTTTGCATGCAGAGTGATAAGTTAGGTATCTCTAAATCCTTGGTATGACATTTAGAGAATTTCACCCTGTACCTTGGTCCGACTACGTGTGTCTAAGTTACTAACCCTTACCTTTACTTCATATTAAGCATCATATTTGATGTATGACTTAGTTATTACTTCACACCAATCGAGACTAGCCTATTAGATAGTATCCTACTAAATCTATGTTGATAATTCTCTTCTTATTAACTACCCCTTGGTGTGGGAAGTAGAAATAAGGCGAGTTCAAACGTGTGCCCTCGTAAAAAATACTTCTAAGCAAAAGAATTTAATGCATGCGATAACCTATTTGAGAATTGTTATTAAGTTAGGTTTACTTTGTTAATTACCCAAGGTTCGTACAACCCTAGTTGTGGATTTAGTTACCCATGCATAGATGAACATAATTCATGGTTGATAAACAATAAATCATGAACTTACTTTGAAAAATTCAAAGAAAATCCAAAAATTCAACTTGAAACCACAAAAATCACTTGAAAACCAAATCGGGAAGTTCGAATTAATGCCCAAGTTGCAAAAACAAATCTCCAAGAACAAAACTAGGAAAGTAGTAATAGAATACAACCCCAAAAACAAGGTTTTACACCCTATTTATAAAAATATTATCCTAAAATAAAAGGAATTCAAATAAGAAAACTTGTCCAAAAAACGCGGGTATAATGGACGAACCATACACACAGTCATCTGCCTCCATAAGTCTAGACTTAGCATATATTTTTATCCTTCAACTATCATCTTCTCTGATCCAATCGACTGACCAACAACACGATCCGTCGATGCAACTACAGTCCATCGATGCCATTACTCGTTCCATACTTAGGAGGTTTTCTTCATCTTCGGGTAGTGGGACATTCTCTGATCAGATCGACGATTTAGTAGACCTACACTTGGTCAGAATTCCTTGAGTTTCTCCAGATGCCTGAAATTCAATCGACGGTCACAATCTATGGTCAGTCGATGAGACCACGGTTCGTCGATGGCCTTCGTAGGTCACTTTTACACTAAATCTCAGTTGCCTTCCGCATTTTAGTTTTGGACACATTTCCTGTAAAACAAAGATAAAAACTTGGTAAAACTATTACAAAAAGGCTTTAGACACACACCAACCTTAATCAGAAATCATTGAAAGTATCGTTAAACCACGGTACATAAAAGTCAAACATAAAAAAATGACCAAGATGTTCGGAAACTAGTCTTCTGTGTGTACTAGTGTCCCTTTCCATGTTTAACGTGTTGTTTGATGTCCAAAATGATAGGAGGGGGATATAACATCTAGATTAAAATGATTAGGGTCGAAACGTTTGGGTACAAATATCCAAGGATGACCCTAAGGATCCTTGAGGTGGACTCAAACGTTGGCCATTAAACTGCCAAAATCAGTCTAATCCACAACCCAAACGACAGAACGTAGGTCTATTGACGCACCGTTAAAAAATGGAGTGGCTCCACACTTAATTGTGAGATCTTAGACCCCAAATTGGGAGTCCCTGTCACTAACTATAGACCAACAAAACTTTCTTTGGTCAAGTGACGCTCAGTCGATTGACACCTCCAATTTCTGTAGGTGTCTATAGTCAAGTGAGGGGTGATTTAGGAAATTTATCCCACGTCCAAGTTAAATAGTAGACGGTTATTTTGGGTGGTTTAAAGTGTTTTAAGTTAGTTTATACCTCTAAGACCAAAATTATCACTTTTCCAAATCAAAACACCAAGTTCAAAATAAGTTCTCTCTTGACTCCATTGAAGCTTGAACTCAAAATGAAGTTAGGATTGAAGTTCTCCAATGATTTATCCATCAATTTCATGGGATTTATTCAATTAAGGTATGGGGATTTCATCCTTGACTCTTCTTTCATTCAAGGAGCCAATTCCAAAGGCTTTTCAATGATCATCAAAATCTGGAAATCCTATTTTTGAATTCTATGCATGAGTTCTTGCTTGAAAAGGTTTGAATTAATGTTTTATAAATTTATAAATGTTAATTTACGGTTTTAAGATAGAAAACTCCATGAACCAATGTATTCCTTGAACTCCTAATTTTGTCTCTAAAGTGGGTGAATTGATCATGACTTAATTATATTGAATTCATGTGCAAATTGTATTGGACTATTGAATTATGTATTGACCAATATTAGAATTGTTCATATCTTGTCTTATAATGCTGATATCTATATTGAATATTGATGAATCATTGATATGGATTAATTGTTGACCTATTCTTGTGTACATTGTTTTTAGTAAGATCTCTTGTTTTATAAATTTGTTGCAAAGACAAAAAAATTGTGATTGTGGCTATTGAAAAGTGGTGGGTTGACCTAATTCCTTTGTATAATATAGAATTGATATTGAGTTGTAATGGTCCACTTATAGTGGCAGTGTTTAACTGTAATAATCGTTATGAACATGGTCTGTCGACATTATTATATGAATTATGGTATAATCATGATTTGAGATATGTGAAGGTATAAAGTGAAGGTGCTCATGTATTGCCTATATGATATTATATGGGTTTTATAATGATATGATTGAATGTACTTCTCTAGTTGGTGATAAATGATAACAAAGGACTAGGAAGAGCCTTTATAAAATGGTGTATTATCTTGTGTTGGTAGACTATTTCTCCCTACTTGGTACTTAAATTGTATTGAATGAGTGTGTCATGAAAGGCTAGGATCATTAGACCTAAAGTTGGTACCCTTCCTTGAATGATTAGATAAGGTATTCTAGACTACGTCTTGAACTGGTATGCCTAAGCATGGTGCCCTTCTTGATGAGTCTAGTACCCTAAGTGAATGTGAAACCTTGAATATGAAAAGAAGGTTAATGGTAAGTCTTGGATCAGTAGGCATAAGGCATACTTTCAAGAGGAGTAAATGAGCTATCCTAATGAACCTTGATCGGTATACCCTTGTGGATACCTTATAAGTAGGGGTTTATGAGTTGGTAAGGCTTAGGTATTGTACCTTCTCAAATTCTCTTACGTGAATGAACTTACTCTATGAGAACCAAGGAAGATCACCGAGTGTGTATGCTTAAGGTAGTAGCTCTTCTCAAGTAGAAAACTAGAGTTACAAAGAAGCCTTTTAACATCCTCTAAATCATGTGCCTACATGGGATGTACCTTAGTTCTACCTTTGTCAAATAGAACACCTTACACAATATGGGGCCATTTTGACACTGGATTCCATACATAGCTCGTATGCACTAGGTGGGTTAATGCTTATTCTTTTCATATGTGATGTACACTCTAGTATTGGATAGTACATACAACGTATAAATAGTGGAAGACACTATATACACATCGCACGAGTAGGCCTTGAAGATGCTAGATTGAGTTCCCTAGTTCTTCCAAGACCATTCTGAAAGTATCTTAATAGGTTGCTTGTTTTTCAAATGACCTTACTGAATAATATTCTCTTAGTAAAGGTAAGATGAATAGAAGTATTCTTATCTAGGGTAGCTTGAGGATCACTTATGAAGGTTTGAAGAGGGTGTATGGGCGGTCTCTTCATGGCTAACTCCAGTGAGTCTTAGAGTAACCTTAGATGGAGGGTCTAAATAATGCAAAGGAAATATCCTTACTTTGGGTAGTCTTGAGAATCACTAAGTGTGTGTGAAGGGGTTGTATGGATGGCCGCTTTATATCTTACTTAAGTGAGTCTTAGGATAACCCTGGTAGGGAATATAATGCTTAAATAGGTTCTAAGTAACTATGGTCATATCTTGTTGAAAATGCAATATATCTTATAAGTGATCGTTGACTTGTATTATGTCTATTCAAATCTTACGATGAAGGTTTCTATCAAAATAGCATGAAATCATATCTTAAAGTAAATGTCTCTTTTTGCATGGTTTTCTTGCATGTTCACCATACTTAGTGCATTAAATGTGCTAATTCCATATGATTTGTCTATTTCTATAAGTGTATGTGGCAAGTGAGGATTTTCTTAGAAGTTGAAGCGTGGGAACTAGATTCTCTCTAGACGCTTAGTATGTCCTCTTATGTTCGAGGATATAGTTTATGTTTCTAGCTATTTCTTATTAAAGACTTTGTAATAGACTATAGTTTTTTTTTTCAAATTGATATAAGAGATGTGACTCTATCATATCATATGTGTCTAAGATGGCTTATGACAAGAATTAGTTATTTTTTATGTTTTTATAAAAAAGTTTGAATATTATGGTAAAAAGTTTTAATTCTGAACTACTTTTCATATATATGTGATGAAAGATGTCTTAGGGCTTGTATAAGACCTCCTAGAGGTCGAGTACACTGCTTGACAACTTAGGGGTGCCTCGGGTCGGTATAAACTTTGTATTAAAGAATAAGTTTATGAAGTAGTCTTTAGGATTCTAAGTATCATATAATCCATGTCTAGTAAATCCTTGTTCATTGGTGGTGAATCGTGACACATCTATGAGCAAGAGGCTATTAAACAATAGAAGTTTCACTTTCTCCATTACTCTTGTGTTGTGCCATAGAGTTGAGGTTATAAGTGTCTTTTCCTAATATATTCTCTTGTGTTTATAGGATATGAATATCAGAAGGACGTCCGCAAGAAGAGTTGATGATGAAATAATGAAAGAGGGAGTTTCTTCCCAAGGTGTTAAAGTTCCTCAAGGTGAACAAGTTCCTATAGCTAATCAAGAGAATGAGGTTCTGGTGATTCCCCTGGACATCACAGATTAGGAGTTTATAGGAGCTCTTATTACCCTAGCCCGATCCATGACGACTCAAGGAAATAAAAAGGTGGGGCCTAGGATGAATTCTCTTTAGAGTACCATGACCTCAAGATTGAGGGAATTTGTGAGGATGAATCCTTTTACTTTTCTTGGCTCTAAGGTAGAAGAGGATCTGCAAGCATTCTTGGACTAGGTTTATAAGATAGTCAATGCTATGGGGGTGACTTCTAGGGAAAAGGCGGAGTTGGCTTTGTACCAATCAAAAGAGGTTGATAAAGTGTGGTTCACATAATTGAAGGACAGTAAGATGGTTGAATCGGGTCCCATATAATAGGAGAGTTTAAAAAAGCATTCTTGGAGAGGTACTTTTCCCGTGAGAAGAGAGAAGTTAAGGTTGAGGAGTTCATAACCTTAGGCAAGGTAATATGAGTGTGGAGGAGTATTCTTTGAAGTTTACCTTGTTGTCAAAATATGTTGTATCTTTGGTGTCTAACCCTAGAGATGATATGAGTAGGTTCTTGACCGGTATATCCGACCTTGTAAAGGAAGAGTTTCATACGACAATTCTCCATGGTGACATGACTCTATCTAGACTCATTGTGTATTCTCAATCTATAGAGGAGTCTAAGCTAGGAGGAGCGGTAAAGATGCTAAGATGGGAAGAACCAATGATCAAGGTAAACCTAGGTTTAAGAAGAGGGATCCAATAAAATCGTTCCTAGTGCTCCTAAGGCCAACTTTGAGAGAGGTGGTGGTTCTCAACTTGATAAACCTATGTGCTCAAATTGTGTGAATAAACACTATGGGAAGTGTCTAGCCGGTACTAGTGGCTGATATGGATGTAGGAAGAATGATCACATGTTGAGAGATTGTCATACTGACACTTCTAAGGGAAGAGAGTCCAAGAAAGCTCTTAGTGAAGGTATATTTCCTATTTCTCCAAATTATGGTCGTTTTCATTGCCCCCACGCTAAAAAGGATGAAAATCCGGATGAAGGTGGCGGTAAATTTAGTGCTCTCTTTGAATTTTGATGGGTTCCTTCTAAGTGGGGAGTATGGTGAATAATAGTTGGTTTGATGGATCTGATCTCTTCATTTCTATTATATTCAAGCTTGAGAGTTAGAACTTTCTAATAGCATGTTGCATGTGTTTGGGAGTCCTTATGAAAATGTGTTCATTGATTTTCATACATTGTACATATTTTCATGATTTTATGTATATATGGTAAATTGATCTTAAATGATGTTGTCTCTCATGTTGATGTGCGTCTATAATAAATTGCCTAAATGTTGCATGAGTGAACTAGTAAGCATGCTTAACAGTGAAGTTCTTGAAAATGTTGCATAATTTTTTTATGTGAAATGATCATAATGCGCTTAGAAATAATGTGATGAGCATGATGATATGTGGAGAAGAAAGTTCCTCCTATATGAAATGAGAAATATGAAGCCTTAATGCATGATAAGTGTAGATTTTATTCCTACCTTCTTGTTGTGTTTAGTCTCTTGTTATGTGGGGTTGACTTTCCTCCTAGATATGTGTATTGAGTATGATGTACTATGGTTATGAATTGATAGACATGAGTCTTTATCTCAAGAAAGTATAAAAAGTGTTTTGGTGTCATTTAAGGAGGAATGTTTCCAAGTGGAGGAAATTGTTACAACCCTAAAAATGAACTAGGTTAAATTAGATCCTATAATGTGTGTTATTAGTTAATAAGGTGTTAAAATGATGAATAATAGATCTAGAAGTTAGTTAATGAATTTGGAAGTCAAACGTCAAAGAACGACCAAGACATTTGGAAGCTAGTCTTGTGTGTGCACTAGTGTGCCTTTGCATGTTTTACGTGTTATTTGGTGTCCAAAATGATAAGAGTGGGATATAACATCTAGATGGACATTTTTAGGGTCGAAACTTCTCTGTCAAACTCCCAAAGGACAGCCCTAGGGGTCCTTAGGAGGACACAGATATTAGCCATTAAACTGCCAAAAGCAGTCCAATCCACAACCCAAATGACGGACAATAGGTCCATCGACGCCCCGTCAAAAGGGGAGTGACTCCACACATAGTTGTGGTAGATTAACCCCCAAATGGGGAGTCTCTATCACAAACCGTGGACCAGCAGGAAAGTCCGTTGGTCATGTGCAGCTCCGTCAATTGACACCTGCAATTTTCGCAAGTGTCTCGGCCAAGTGAGGGGTGATTTAGAAAATTCACCCACGTCCGAATTAACTAGTAGACTGTTATTTTAGGTGTTTTTAATCATTTTAAGTTAGTTTATACCTGTAAAACCTAAATTAGGCTTCACTTTTCCAAATCAAAACCCCAAGTTCAAAATAAGTTCTCTCTAGACTCAATCGAAGCTTCAACTCAAGGTGAAGCAAAGATTGAAGTTTTTCACTGATTTCTCTATAAATTTCGTGGGATTTCTTCAATTGAGGTATGTTCATTTCATCCTCGACTCTACTTTCACTCAAGGAGCCAATTCCAAAGGCTTTTCAAAGATCACCAGAAACCTTGAAATCCTAGTTTTGAATTCTAAGCATGGGTTCTTGCATGAAAACGTTTGAATTGATGATTTATGAATTGATAAATGTTAATTGATGGTCTTAATATTAAAAAAAAAAGAACTCCATGAAACCATGTATTCCTTGAATTCCTAATTTTTTCTCTTAAGTGGGTGAATTGATCATGGCTTAGTTATATTGAATTCATGTGTATATTGTATTGGGTATTGAATTCTGTATTGATCAATGTTAAAATTGTTTATAGCACGCTTATAATGCTGATATCTATATTGAGTATTGATGGATCATTGATGTGGATGAATTGTTGTCCTAGTCTTGTGTACATTGTTATTGGTAAGATCTCTTGTTATGTGAATTTGTTAGAAAGGCTAAAGAATGGTGATTGTGGCTATTGGAAATTGGTGAATTGACCTAATTGCTTAGTCTAATATAGAATTGATATTGAATTGTTATTTATTTGTATGATCCACTTATGGTGGCGGTGTTTAATTGTTATAATCTCTCTGAACATGGCCTTGTCGGCATTATTATATGAATTATAGTATTATCATGATATGGTATATGTGAAGGTATCAAGTGAAGGTGCTCATGTATTTGCTATATGATCTTATATGGGTGTTATAATGATATGATCAAATTTTCTTCTTCTCTAGTTGTTGATATATGATGATGAAGGACTATGAAGAGACTTTATAGAATGATGTGGTATCTTGTGTTGGTAGACTAGTTGTCCTTACTTGGTACTTAAATTGTATTGAAGGAGTGTATTAATGAAAGACTAGGAAAGGTAGACCTAAAGTTGGTACCCTTCCTTGAATGATTAGAAAAGGTATTTTAGAGCATATCTTGAACAGGTATACCTAAGCATGGTGCCCTTATTGATGAGTGTAGAACCCTAGTGAATGTGAAATCTTGAATATAAAAAGAAGGTTAATGATAAGTCTTGGATCAATAGGCTTAAGACACCCTTTCAAGAGGAGTTAATGAGATATAATGAACCTTGATCGGTAGACCCTTGTGGATCCCTTCTTTGTTGGGGTATTATGAGTTGGTAAGGCTTAGGGATGGTACCTTCTCAAACAATTTTATGTGAATGAACTTACTCTATGAGGAACATGGCACAACACTAAGTGGATATGCTTAAGGTAGTATCTTTTCTCGAGTAGAATACTAGAGTTACAAAGAAGCCTTTTGAAATCCCCTAAACTATGTACCTATATGGTATGTCTCCTTAGTTTTACCTTTGGAAAGTAGAACACCTTCCACGATGTGGGGTCCTTATGACTTTGAATTTCATACCTAGATCGTATGGTCTATGGCGGTCAATACCTATTCTCATAATATGGGATGTACACTTTAGTAGTTGATAGGTTCTATAACATGTGGGTAGTGGAATGAGATGCTATCTACACATGGCACAAGTAGGTCTTGAAGATGATAGAATGAGTTCCATAGGTCTTCCAAGACCATTATGTGAATGTCTCTATATTGGTTGTTTTTTTCCCCTTAAATGACCTTAATGAATAATGTTCACTTAGTAAAGGTAAGATGAATAGAAAGATTCTCTAGGGTATCTTCGAGGATCAATTAGCTGGTCTTAGAGAGGTTGTATGGGAAGTGTCTTAATGTCTTACTCAAGTTAGTCATAGAGTAAACTTAGGTGGAGGGTCTAAATGATGAAAAGGAAATATTCCTACTTTGGGTAGACTTGAGGATCACCTAGGTGTGTGTGAAGGTGTTGTATGCGCGGCTGCTTCATATCTTACTTAGGCAGGTCTAGGATAACCCTTGGTAGGTAATATAAATGCTTAAATGGGTTCTAAGTGACTATGGTCATATATTATTGAAAATTCAATAAGTCTTATATGATATTGTTGACTTGTATTATGTCTATTCAACTCTTATGATGAAGGTTTCTATCGAAATAGCATGAAAGTATATCTTAAATCTAACACTACAGAAATTCCATGACTTAGACTAGATCTTAATCTATTAAATAAAATTAAAATGATGTTTCCAGAACTATATTAATGTAATAAGTTCATTTGGGAAAGGTTAGAGCCAAAATGACAAAGAAAGACCTTGACGTCTGTAAACTAGCTAACTTGAAACTAGTTGACGTCCCTATGTTTGGTGAAGATTTCGGGGTGTCAAATGAAGTTAAAACTTGAAAAGATACGTTTTATTGGTAGTATGTAGTACAAAGGGTCCAAACGTCGGGTAACGACATCCCAAGGACCACCCAAGGGTCCTTAGGGAGGACCCAAACATGGGTGAGCAGGCTGCCTGGAAGATCGGGGGACAACGTGCGCGAAGCACAGACCACACGAGATGTTCTGCCTCAAGAAGTGAGGGGAATCCTCACGACGCGAGGCTGACACGTACCTCACTGCCTCAAACAAAATTTTTTAGAAAGATGACTGGATTTGGCCCTGCGACGCGCATCCACTTCCTAGAATCGTTAAAGTAGTATTTTTGGCAATTTAGCTTCATAAAAAGAGCCATTTAAGTGGAGGGTCTTTTGGGTATTTCATAGGACGACTATATATGAATATTATGTCAGTTTTAGTCCACTTTTTACACGTCTAAATCATATTCAAACCAATTTCCCATCTCTCTCAAGAAACGCCCTCTTTTACCAAACTCCATTGAAGAACAAGAAGAGCTTAAGGAAAAAGACGAAGACCTCAAGGTTTTAATTCAAATTTTAGTGGATTCTTCATATATAAGGTATGGGTGTTTCACTCTTGGAATTCCTTTCACCAAGAGGTCCTTTATAAGACAAGTTTTCAAAAAATTCAAACACTAGGGTTTTTACTCTACAAAATGGATTTTCTTTCGAACTCTATACTTATGACTTTCGATGAAAAATATTGGTTTTCTATGGTTGATTTCACACAAATTGTTGATTATTTTATTAATAATATTTGAATCACATGTGATGCATGATCTCTCCTCATATAATCAGTCATGATTGAGTTGTATCTACTACTTGATTTCATGTAAACGTTGGGATTGGAACTAAGACTTGAAAGAACTCTTTAATGACTCTTTCCCTTATCCTACAGTACAAATTGATCTTGTATATGAATTGAAGAGTTGGTATTGACTATGCTATTGAGTATTTCACTATGTTATTTTTTATAAGTATTGAGAATTGAATGTAAGTTCTTAAATGAGTACTTGAAAGCAAAAGGTAAGTCTTCTAAAGTTGTGATTTCTCTACGATGTTTATGTTAGCCTATGAATGATGATAATATGCTAATGAAATATGTATGATGTTGTTATGCATATATGCTGGGATATGAACATGTTAATTGTGAGATCGTGATAAGAATAAGACAATGCAAGTTATGATATTCTCTTGTATGCTTTACACAAGATGATTATGCTATTTTAATCTCACTCACGAAGGGTTGCGATGAAAGGAAATTCTCATATAATCCTAAAGATCTCATGATCATGTTTATACAAGGAGTTAATCTCCTATGACCTATGATAAGTTATGATAAAATACAACTTAAAAGTTATTCATGAAAGGGACTTAAGTTAAGCATCGATGGACGAGATATGAGAGGTGTCCCTTCCCTAGTTGGAAAGTAGGTTAACAATGACTCTCATAAGATAGAGGCTACCATGTAATGTGGACTATGGATCTCTAATAGATCTCCTAGTTCTTAAACTATGTTGACACCATAGGATACTAACTAGTGGATCCACCTAGAAAGATATCTAATGTTTGGTTTTACTTTGGACGGCAGACCACCTTCTTTCGGTGTGATGTTTTATGACATCGGAGTCCATGTTTAGCTCACATGGTATATGTAAGTTAAGGTATGTGCTCCCTCAAGTAAAATTAAAGACAAGTAAATGGATGTTAACTAGGGTGACTGGAAGAGTCTACTTAGTATAGGTAGGGGTATGGGATTCTACCTAGACATTGCACAAGTTGACTCTAAGGAAAAACCTGGGAGATTGTTCTTATGTAATATGATAACATGAAAGGTATGATGATTACGATATATGATTTACCATAATATGATGCAGGCTATGTTGATGAACATGTTATATTTCTATATGAGATGATGACTACTATGTTACAAGTTATATGAAGCAAAGCTTTACTTATGGTCTCCTATCTTATTACTTTGTTATGAGAGGTTATGAGGCTTCACATGACCATTGCACTTGTAGGTTGGGGATGGGATCATGGGTAAGTATTTTGTAAGTTACGTTTATATGATTTATTGGACATGAAATGTCAACATGACTCTATGATAATATGTCTTTGATTATGATCATGTTTTATGTTGATGAAATCATTAAATTGTGCATGTTCTATGTTACGTGCATTGAATATATTCAATCACTTAGAATGCTTTCCAAAGAAATGATAATTGATCATTTTTCATATATGTCCTTAAATTTTATGTTCATATACTCATACTTAGTACATGTGGCGTATTAACTCCATTAATTTATATTACTACACACGTAGGGTCCGACCATTGAAGATTAAGAAGGTCGACTAAATAAGCTTGGAACTCTTTCTTCAAGTGTTGGTAGGTCCTCATGTTCGGGGATGCTATCTTTTCATATTCTAGCTTACGAAGACTTTAGTAAATTATAAGAATACTTGTATTCCCATTATGTTCTTTGGATTCTTTTGTATTAAGGCCTATAGGGTATATTGACTATTTATTGTCTAAGTCCATATTCGTACTCTTTAGATGGTTTTATACATGTGAGACAAGTTTTTAGAATAACGTATGCTTTTATGAATATTAAATAGGGAAAATTGTATAAAATAACAAACTAATAACCTAAACTAAATGGAGTAGCTAGGGTTTGATTTAATTGTGCTCCATAGCAAACGTTTGCAAAAACTTGTCAGGCGCCTCTCTCCCAAATATCTCGCTCACCACTCTCCTTCAATCTCTCGTTCGCTTCCTCGCTTTTTATACAAACACAAGTGTATAAAAATTATTTCTAATTGTATAAAGCAGAGAAAATTGTATAAATACATATATTTTTGTTCCCCTCTCTCCCCTCTTCAAGATCTCGCTCGCCACTCTCCAAAATCTCGCTCGCCACCCTCGCCTTTCTCACTTATACAAACAGAAGCAAAATGTATAAATTGCATTTCTGTTTGTATAAAGCGTTAGAAAATTGTATATACACATGCAAGTACATATATTTTCTTCCTATAAAATTATAATTATACAATAAAAATACTCCCCTGCCTAGTTTCTTTTGCCTTTCTCTCTTTCTCGTTTTATACAACTTTCAAATTGTATCTAATTTCTCGCTTTCTCGTTTTATACAATTCAATTCAATTGTATATTCCTTGTCAAGTCTCTTTTGTCTTTCATTCTTTCTCATTTCAAACAAATTCAAATTGTATATAATCGTTCTATACACTTATGTAATACAATTCCTTTTATACACTGCGTTTTTATAAAATTATCTTCCCAAGTGTCTTTCTCTTTCTTGTTTTATATACTTCGTTTTATACAATTTTCTTCAACTGTATATGTATAGCGAATTATATAGTTTCTATGTTTGCTATGGAACGCAATTATGCAAACTTTTCTATAGCATACAAATATGAATTTTTTATTTTCTATATGTGAAAGTTGCCCTATTAAATATGAAGTTTAAGTATACTTCACATAGCATTAAAAAAAGTTTTAAATTTTTCCGTAAATTTTAACTGATGACATGTTATGACGAACCTAAGAGGCTTGTTTGAGTCCTCTAAGAGGACGACGACGTCGGTCGCATATATGGTGTACTCTTCGGGTGTGGCATTAAAGTAAATGTCCCTTTTTGCATGGTTTTCTTGCATGTTCACCATACTTAGTACTTTCAATGTGCTAATTCTATATGTTTTCTCTATTTCTACAGGTGTAGGTGGCAAGTCAGGATTCTGTTAGATGTTGAAGCTTGGGAAGTAGATTCTCTAAAGAAGCTTGGCATGTCCTCATATGTTCGAGGGAAGTTTATATTTCTAGTTATTTCTTATTAAAGACTTTGTAATAGAATATAGTTACTTTTCAAATTGATTTAAGTGTTGTGACCCTATGATATTATATGTTTCTAAGATGGCTTTTGATGAGACTTAGTTCTGTCTTATGTTTCTATAAAAGAGTTTGAGTATTATGGTGAAAAGTTTTAATTCTGCACTACCTTTCATATGTATGTGATGAAGATGTCTAAGGGCTTGTATAAGAACTCCGAGAGGTCGAGTATGTCGTGTGACAACTTGGGTTGCTCTAGGGTTGTTGCATTATCCTTGAGTACTTCTTAGTTGAGTAAGTTAGTATCCTTGAGAACTCCTTGAGTTGAGTAAGTTTGAAAAGAGGTAAGTATTTTTCCATTCTTATCAATTTCTAACTCATGTTATGCTTTAGAATCTCCCCCACATGTTCGTACATTCCACGTACTGAGTCATTTGGTCTGCATCTTCTCATAATGCAGACACATGTATTCAGGATCATCAAGAGGAGCTTCGTTGATACATCTGAGAGTTTGAGTTAGCTATGATAAGACTCCTTGCTTGTGGAGGATTTCATTTACCTTTCAGTTATATAAGTTGTTAGGATGTCATCGGTCTTGTCCCAACTTCCATCATTGTCATTTAGAGGCTTCATAGATAGTCAGTGTAGTTGAGGATTTTATATTAATTATTTTTTATTAAATGTTTGAAAAGACTTAAGTTGTCTATTTTATGACGAATGGAACATATTATATTATTCTGAGTTTTTTTTGGAGTTAAAGTTTTGTATTTTAGTTTCATGAATTTTATTCTGTTTTAAGCTTTTGCATGTTTAAGTTAGTCTTCCGCTTGTAGTCAGTGAGGATAAGCATTCTCTTGGGGACCAACATTGGTTCTTGAGTGTCGTCCACGTCCAGGGTCGTGTCAATATGAGTTGAGTTGTCACCTAAATAAGGATCAGACTATCTTACCCAATTCTTTAATAGTATACAGGGGTTAAGTCATTCGAAGAAACATCAGAGAGTCTCTAAAGCGTTTCAGCTCCATTAAGCAAGCGTAAAGCAATAACTAGCCTATAGGCTAAGGCCAACAGCAAGCTTCCGGCAACAACAATACAACAACTATGAGGTAAGACATTATCACCCCACAATAATAGGCATGGTTGAATGCCCAGAACTACATGAAATACACCTAAAACATGAATTCTAATAAATTAACATGGTTAGACAATAAGCCCATCCCTACTATAGGTATTCAACATTTTCATTTACAAGCTCAGTCTAAAGATCAGTAAGACGTAGCCTAGATCAATGCAAACTTTCACACTCTAAGTTTTCAATTTTGGACCTTTGCCCTTCCGAATGACTTCTGATCGTTACCACACTACCAAAAAATTATTGTAACATCAAAACACATTTTATATACTAAAATCAAAATAATTGGTGATATGCGCAAAATCAAGTCAAAATGGAATTATGGGACCTCCATCTGAAACACCAAAATTGGCTAATTCAATGGGTTCTAATTAACTTATTGAACTTGTGCCCCTGAAATGAGTACAATTCAAGGTCGGAAAAAACCAACAACCAATCATGCCAGAAAATGATATAAAAACCACCATTAAAAGCGCTTGGGTAGTCCTTTGGAAAGGAAATGACATTTGAAACAAGCTTTTCATGCCTATCTCATAATCTAGTACAAAGCCGCACAAAATCCCGACAATACATAACAAAATTAACCAAAACAAAGCTCCAAAACTCCAATAATAGGAAATCGAAATGTGTAACTAAGTTGAAATTATGACTGCTTTTTATTAGAGAGACTAGTAAAATGACCTTCGAGATCGTGGAAAGAAGAGCCTCCAAAGTATCCCAAACATGGTGTCTAGCACACGAATGTAAAAGGCAAGTTTCTTTTTCCTACGCAACCACGGTATAGGAATGCAAGCGCGATGGGCAACCCCGTAGTTCCGATTAATTTAGACACCAAGCATATCAATCACAACATATGTTGCCTGAGATGCGTAAACACGAAGGGTAAGTGGATGTTGCAGTAGCTTATGCACATCATTTGATTCCCCTAAGTTCAAAATCCCCGATGGTGTACTCAATATTCATTTGGAACCCCGTAAACTATATATACTATCCCACCAAACATAGCTTCTTTTTTTTTCCACTTAAGTGATATGTCAAAACTTCTAATCTAGGTATTCTCGATGAAAAGTGGGTCTCACATAAAAACTCCATTTTAAGTCATTGCCACAAGGTTTGCTCAAAATGGGCCTGGAAGACTAAATAATTCTATTACAAGCAAACACAATGGAACTGTAGACAGACAAGTAAAACCACCAATCCATGAATTAATTTGATCTATCGACAATGTTGTTGTGGTAAAGATCCACACTAAAGGTCCTTCTAGGTTCAACTCCGTGTTCCACAACTACTAGAATCATCAAACTTGCATTTTGAGGCCATCTACCTGAAACTTTAACTGAAGTCACCCATTAACTTAAAAAAACTCCTAAATACAGAAAATTGCATTAAAACCAAACGAATGATGAGGTGACCGAGTTATCGGTCCCTACAAGTCATAAATGATCTGTGTTGCTATAAAAATGTTTTAAATGTCCAAAAGAATACAGTAAGAGAAAATGGTCTGAAAGATCATTACATGTTTAACATTAAAAAACATCTTGCTTAATGAGTAAAAATTACAACATAGTGTGAGCAAGATTTTTTGAAAAACATCACCAAACTTCAAAGAACGATTTCAAATTACAACTATACAATCTATAGGACTAACTCTAATGCCCCCAACTCAATAGTTCACTCTTGGTATGCCTCTTCAAAGAATATAAACTCTTATATTAGAAACTTTGAAGTATTAGTTATAAAACAACTACTACTTAATCAAGAACAAGGCCAGTAAAGTAAGTAACAACTTCAATTTCAACTTACGAAATCAAACTATACCAAAGAAAACCTATTCTATTTAGTTCTTCACTTTCAACCGTAGATTTAACGAACAACTCCTAAATTTTATGACTATTGTTTGGTAGAGAACTATGTTTGGATGGATCCAATACCTGCTTTAATTGTGTCAAGTAATAATCCTTTTATCCAGATAATCAATAGGAAAATAATTAGGTTGTTGCGCTCAACATAAAATTATTATGTATGAAAATACTATATTAATGGGATGAAATTTCCTTAATAGATGTCTCCTCAAAAGATTCTTTCCTAGTCGTGTATGCTTAATTGTCTCAAGAGATTCGCTACAACTTCACATATCATAATTAACGTGTTGTATGAGCATGGTTCACATGTCATAACATTTATATATGCTTTGCGAGTAAACCTATTTTTTTTATGTAGATTGTTTGTCATTTATCAAAATAGTATACAATATAAAATAAGGGCATCAGCCACCCAACACTACCTAGATGTGTATGGATTAGTAGTAGTAAAATATTAACTCAAACTAACCTTGAAAAGACTTTTAACAAAATTTGAGACTTGCTTTTAATAAATAATGATAATAGTATTTTTCCATGATATTAAGTTCAAGTCCTTTGAAAATTCTTTCCCAATACACAATACTATTCTAGTGCTTGCCGTACATCACTAGGGTAGGTACAAATTCAAATACAGTCTTTCTCTTCGTGGGCATACAAAAATGAAAACAATAAATATTTATAATCATCATTAAATTATTCATTGTCAAAAATCTTAAAACAAATAAAGCCTTAATAGTTTGAAATCATTGTTTTTTGATAGCACCAAATAATTAATATATATGTAATTCTTTTAAGAAAATAAACTATATAAATTTTCATGCTCTTATTCCATATGTCAACATAAATTCTACCGCTTACCAATCCTTTCTTATGGCCATTGGAGTGCTTGACTTTCTCAAACTGCATATCAAATGTATTATTTTATTTTAAAACTTGAGGAAACCTATAAAAAAAAATTTTGGGGTTGAGAGTAAATCTCATCACTTTAAATCATAAAATATGTTACGAGAGTTAATTATAATAATGTGTTTATTAATCAAGGAAATAAACTTAAGAGTGGAATCAAATGAACTATATTACTCAATGGTGAATGTTTTCATATCCACTGAAGTGTTGAACTACTGTTCAGTGGTGAATGTTTTCATATCCACCACTGAACAAATGGTGTTGAGTATTAATAGTTTTCACATCTTTGCACATCATTAGTTTCACAATAAATAGAGCAGTTTCTTAAGAAAAAAATCATAACATTCTGAATTTTCGATAAATCGCAAATTTATATTTGTGTGTTTTCTCAATGTAGTCGTTCAACAAGTATGAATAATCACAAAAGCATAATTTTAAAAGTTTGTGCTAAAAAGGATGACCCATTGTAAATTACTGGTACTATCTTTTGAACTATGATGTTAATAATTGGTCATTGGTTCTACCCCAATTTATGTCTGAGTTAACAGACAGAATCCATATTTATTAGATCAACTTTTTAACACACTTAGTTATATGGGGCTAGCTTTTGTAAAATATGATTATAATTATTTTATCAAGTTATTTAGAAATATATCAAGTTGTTATAAATATATGTATTCTTTAAAACTATTTCTCCCTATGTTAACGAGATAAAGTTCATTTTATAAGTAAAAGAGAAAATTTTATGTCTTCTTTATTTTTTTTAATTATGTAAGAAATCCTAGGTGGTATGGACTATTATTTTCTAAATATTTTTTATAGGACACGTGTGAAGTTTTCTCACATGATATCTAGAAAGATCACAAACATTTATTACAATCAACTTTGCAAGTTTTTTTTCTTCTTAAAATGTAATAAAATTGTAATTACTTTCATGGACTTTTTCTGTAAATGGTAAAAATTATTAATTACTTCTCTTGATTTTGGCAGAATACGAATAAGAGAAAATTTACAAGAGCATCTCTCAGTGATAGTTTTTTCACCTATATATTATTACGTTGGGTTGAATTGGATTGTCAAGTTGAGCTCTTGAGAGTAACCTTCCCCTGGCATTACCATTTGGTTTGTTCTTCCTCATTTTATGTCCTTCTACTCTTTTTAGCCTAAACTTCACTTCGAACTAAATCTCTGTATAGATGTAAATTTGCATTCCTTGATAGGTTATTTGAATACCCTCTCTGATTAAGTTTAAGTTTATTTTCTTTCCCCCCTACGTCTATCATTTGATTGTTTTTTTGTTATACTACAACAAAAAACTAAATGTCTATTAGGATCACAATAATTTTCTTCATACTAGAATGTTATTAGTCGATTTCTCTTGTTGTATTATCAATTATCTGCATGTTTGCCTTATACAATTATGGCTAACTTTTTAAACTTGATTCTTTCTAATTCCATTTGTGGTGATTTTAGGTCTGATCACTACAATTGTGAGTTGGCGTTGTTGAAACTTTTCAAAATCACTATGGAGGATTTTGGGTAATTTTTCTATGATTGTACGAAATGGTGTTGCCTTAAACTATTAACTTTTTTTTAGTTTCATACCTAAACTATTGAAAGTGTGAGTTTCATACCTATGCTATCACTTTTTAGTTTAAGAACCACACCTCAGTGGTGTGTGTAGTGCACTCTCTATTTTATATGAAAAAACTGACACATGATATTCCACATAGATAAAATATTTTATTTAGATAAAAATTAAACAATAAAAAATTAATATTAATTAAAAATTAAAGAATACTATCCATATAAAAAATTAAATTATTTTTCTTATCTCAATCCACCTCCTTCACGTACCCCCCTCAATCCCATCCCTTTTAAAAAAAAACTCATTTATAAAATATTTTCAAAAATTTCATATTTAATCCTCCGCCCTCCCTCGATAGAAATTGATATTTTTTTTTTTTTGAAAAAATCTACCCCATCCTATTTAATTTTTCACTCCTAATTTCTTTTTTACATTTTTCTTATTTTGTGTTAGATATGCACGTACTATGTTTTTAGAAAAAAAAATCTACTAGTATACCGAATACAACTTAAACAACTAAATAATATAAAAAGTCTTGTGGCGGCAAGTAGAAAATATTTTTGATATGTATATCTAAACACTAGGAAAAAAATTAAAAGAGGAGGGTTAAGTGGGTTGGTTAAAATTATATTTTTAAGAAAATAAAATAATATCTAAATTAGTATTTGATGAGGGGGAGAAGATGGAGTAAAAACATGAAATACTTAATATAAAATAAATTTAAAAAAAATAAAAAACTTTAAAAAATGGTGTGCGGTAAGAAAAATATTTTATATTTTATTTATAAAGAAAATATTATTTTTATAATAGTTTTTTAATTTTTAATTTTAAATAATACTAATAATTTATTTATTTTTTGTCAATGTGAATACTTTTGTCAATGTGGAGTGTGATGTGAAAATTCATTAAATAAAAGCGAGAGATTGTATTACATATATCGTGATGAGAGTGTTATAAAATAGAGAGGTGTGTTTCTCTAGCTAAAAAATGACAGTTTAGGTATGAAACTCAAACTTTCAATAGTTTAGATATGAAACAAAAAAAAAAGGTAAAGTTTAGGTGTGTTTTTGAAACTTATCTCAAATTAAAATACAAAATAGAAACTTAAAGTAGTTCTTAAAATTATCTTTTTAAAACTTATTTATATAATTGTTCAATTCATGAAGAGTAATCTTATTAATATAAATGAATTTTAAAATGATAACTTTAAGAACAACTTTAATGCATATTTTGTTTTTTCATTTGTTTTTAAAATTTTTATTTATTAAATAAATAATTATAAAAAATGAAATAGTAATTTGTTATTTATTATTATTATTATTTAATAATTTTAAACATATATTTTGTGTGGTGATTGCATGCGACTTTTTTTCCTCTCATGTTATACATAAGATAGATATTATTTTCTTATCACTAAAAAAATGTAGAAAAGAAAAAGGAAATTAAAATATGTTGTGCGTAAGCCATTTGAAATAAATGCATAGAAAAATGCCCTATTTTTTTTTTTGAAAAAAAATAATAGAAAAACTATTCAATATTTTATAATTTTTTTTAAAATAAGAATAGATCTATTCAGATGCTTATCTTGGATTTAGTGATATAACATATTGTCTTGCAAAACTTAATATATTGTAGTATAAAATTAGTATAGATATTGATGATGAGTACTACAATATTCAATTTGTATTAACTAACTGTATTCTTATAAATGTTATGTTTTTGTAGGTTTAATTTCAACGATGTCATGGTCTCATCGATGTCCTTTATGGCATTTCTTCGAGTGGAGAATTTTTTTAAACACACACGCGCACGCGCACACACGCATGAACGCACAAACACACGCACGCACGCACGCGCACGCATGCACGCACAATTAAATATTTATTTACTTTGATCCTGTTGAGTGGTTCACTAACATCATTGTTTTTGTATCAACACAATGGTGAATATCATCGTTCTATCCTGATAGAATCTATTCCTTTAAACCTCGGGTAATATAGGGGTGTAATTTTTGTAAGGGGAAAATGTGCATTTTGTGAGCTCGATTTTTTTCAATCTATTTCATTCTTTATTAAAGATCCTTGTAAGTTTTTACAATCATTAATTTATGTTTATGTTATTTATTTTTATTTTTGAGTACATGTTTTAAACTTTATTGTTTATATTTATGCTTTTGTTCATTATGTTGAAGTAAAGATAGGTTACTCAAGAGTTTGACGTAATCATTAGAGTATTGTTGTCACGTAGATTCAAATTATTGAATTTATAAAATAAATTACTTTGATCTTTAAGAGTTTTCAGTGGCTAAAAAATCTATGGGTTGTCCAAGAATGGACTTTTGAGGTTCAGAAGTTATGGTGGTTCTACTCTACCGTGGATTTTTAGTTATTCAACTTTCTATGATCTTATCGAGACATTCAATCAATTAGTGACATCAAAAAATAAAGGAATGTAGTGGGATGATAAGTATTGTACTCAACCTTAATTAAAAATTTGAGGTTCAGATGTTGGATCGAGGTCAATGAATTACCCCTTAGAGTAGGATGAATCCATATTAATCAAATATTAAAGAAATAATTATCTCCTATGAAACATTAGATTAAAAGTTGCAATAAAGAAATAATGTTTTAACCATATTGACCGAAACATAAACAACAAAATATGCCTTTTGGCTATCAAAGCAGTGTCATACACTAAAAATGATTTTGAATAGGGACTTGCCAAAACATTACTTAATCCAAATTATTTGAGTGACATATATTATTTCATTGAACTCCAAGAGATGTTTTTCAAATTTTATATTAACTTATCAAGTACACAACTAATTATATAAGATGTATAATATTTAGATTCTTTATGTAGAGGTCTTGAATAGGAGAAAAACTCACGCAATTGATGAATAAACTATTTGGGCTACTTTTGAAAATACAAATATAGATAAAAACAATTACCTATCTTTTCTAAAGACTTCGGTAATGAATAATTACACTAAAATGAAGAACTACTAACAAAATTTTTAAGCACTTAGAATTAATTTTTTTGATTTTAAGATTAAAAAAATAATTCATTTCATCTTTGGATAAAATATTGAATTGTACCCACTTGAAAACACTTGTAGTATCAAATGTTCAGTAGTACATTATTACCTAGTAATAATAGTAAGAATAATAAGGGCAAAAATCCCTAGAGTTGAATGTCACATATCTCACGAAAAGTTGAAAAGAATATGAACAAAATAGACGGAAAAAAATGCAGAAGAAGAGAAGAAAAGAAAGGGAGAAAGAAAAGGTAGAAGGGAAGAGGAAAAATAAGAATTTCAACCCAAAGAGTCAAGGTAATTATTGTCATCCTTTCTATAAATTTTTTTACGTAATTTTAAATAGATTTTTAGGATAGAAACGCATATAATTTTTATTGATTAAAGAAAATATAGGTCTAGGGTTCTTAGAATAACATCTTAATTTGGGGTAAAATAATGATCCGTTTAAGCTAAAACTTTGCATGCGAGTTTGCTTTATCATGGGTAAACATACTGAAAGAAAATTTCATATTCGAATTCGATGGCTCGGGATCACTTTTTTTGAACCAATTTTCAAGCCGAAATCAAATATAATGATATGGGTGTCATTAGATTTACATTCTTATGAAGATTATATATTTGAATAGATTGCATTGATTTGGAGGCATAAAGAAAAGGAAGGCTCAAGTCCAGGAGTGATTGTTTGATTGTTTGAGGCAAGTGGATTCTAAACACTTATTAAGTGTGTAGAATCATGTATTTTCTTGTGATATGTGTTGGGGAGTAATGAGACTTGGTGATGGCTTAAATTTTCCATATTGAATAATTCTAATGATGTAAAAGGGGTAATAAAAGAATATGTGATTAATTGTTGGTGTGTGTGGAGCGAAGCAGATTTTAACACAAGAAATAACTCGATTTCAACAGCATAGTAATAAGGAAATTACAACTGAAAAGGGAAAATTACAGCGAGAGAAACAATATATCTATAAGAGGGGATGAGAGGTTAGACAATAGGAATGGAGATGAGCGAATAATAAAAAACGCATCAATATCAAGCTGCCCTCTCACGTCCCATTACTCTGTTCTTATAAATAATTGCCCTTGTCTTTTTTTCTTACTTTTTGCTAACTCTAATACCACAAAATTTTAACCATGATTCTAAAGATGGTCAAGTTCCAATGGTCAGATAATTGTGAGAAAAGCTTCGTAGAATTGAATTGAAACTAGATTGACTACGGCTCCTGTCTTGGCTCTACCAGAGGGTTGAGAAAATTATGTGATCTATTGCGATGCATCCAGAGTTGGCCTTGGTTGTGTATTGATGCAAAGAGATAAGGTTATATCTTATGCCACTAGAAAGCTTAAGGTGCATGAAAGAACTATCCAACTCATGACCTCGAGCTTGCAGCAGTGGTGTTTGCACTCAAGATATGGAGACACTACTTGTACGGTGTTCATGAAGATGTGTTCACCGATCATAAGAGCCTTGAGTATGTGTTCACCTAGAAAGAGTTGAATCTTCGCCAGAGGAGATGGCTTGAGTTCCTTAAGGATTATGATATGAGTGTGCATTATCATCCTGGAAAGGTGAATGTAGTGGTCGATGCTATTAGTAGATTAACTATGGGTAGTGTAGACCATGTCGAGGAAAAAAAGAAAAGAGCTAGTGAAGGATGTTCACAGGCTTGCTCGCTTGGGATTTCGCCTTATGATCATATCAGACAGCTATGTAACAGTTCAAAATGGGGCAGAATCGTCTTTGGTAGTGGAGGTTAAGGAAAAGCAAGGAGTGATTCGATCTTGCTTGAACTAACGGGTGCAGTGAACAATTAAAGAGTGGAGGTTTTATTCCAAAGGGGAGATGGTGTACTTTGCTACAAAGGTAGATTGTGTGTTCCTGATGTGGGAGAGTTGAGGCAGCATATTCTTGTAGAAGCTCATAACTCCAGGTATTCTATTAATCAAGGTGCCACTAAGATGTACCACGATCTGTAGGAAGTCTATTCGTGGAATGGCATGAAGAGGGATATAGCAGACTTTGTGAGTAAGTGCCCCAATTGCAGCAAGTCAAGGTAGAACTTCAGAAACCATGAGGTATGACTCAAGAGATCGATATTCCTACTTGGAAGTAGGATGTGATCAATATGGATTTCATCACAGGGTTACCTCGTACACGCAGACAGCATGACTCAATTTGGGTGATAGTTGATAATATGACCAAGTCTTCTCGTTTTTTGGCGGTCAAGACTACGTATTCGGCAGAGGACTATGCCAAGCTTTACCTTACTAAAATTGTGAGGTTGCATGGGGTTCCTTTGTCTATCATCTCAGATAGAGGTCCTCAGTGTACCTCTCTTTTTTGGAAGTCATTTCAAAAAGGTCTTGGTACTCAAGTTAACCCTAGTATAGCATTTCATCCCCAGACGGATGGGCAGGCAAAGCGTACCATTCAGACCTTATAGGATATGTTAAGAGCTTGTGTGATCGATTTCAAAGGTAGTTGGGATGATCACCTTCTTCTTATTGAGTTTTCCTACAATAATAGCTACCATTCCAGTATTCAAATGGCCCCTTATGAGGCTATGTATGGGCGTAGATGTAGATCTTCTGTTGATTGGTTTGAAGTAGGTGAAGCAGCTTTGATAGGGCCAGATTCAGTCCTTTATGATATGGAGAAAGTGCAACTCATTAGAGATATACTTAAGACAGTCCAAAGTCGTCAGAAATCTTATGCAGATGTAAGGACAAGGGAACTAGAGTTCCAAGTTGACGATTGGGTTTTTCTAAAAGTCTCACCTATGAAAGGGGTGATGAGATTTGGAAAGGAAGGGAAGTTCAGTCCGTAGATATGTAGGCCCTTACAAGATCTTTACAAGGATTGGCAAGGTGGCATATGAGTTAAAGTTGCCAGCAAAATTAGCAGCAGTGCATCCGGTCTTCCACATCTCACTCTTGAAGACGTGCATGGGTGACCCAACCTCTATAGTGCCATTAGAGAGTGTGACGGTGAAAAATAGTCTTTCTTATGAGGATGTACCAGTTGAGATTCTTGACAGTCAGGTTAGAAGGTTTAGAAACAAAGAAGTCGCTTCAGTTAAGGTTTTGTGGAGGACTCAGTCCGTAGAGGGAGCTACTTGGGAAGCAGAAGCAGCCATGAAAGCCAAGTATCCTTACCTTTTTCCTTCCGATTCCACTCCAGCTTGAGGTAATAGTTCCTCTTCAGTTTTACAGTCATTCATGCGTAAATTTAGTTTTAGAATCATGTTTCCTCAGTTTGTACTTTCATTTTAAGCGTAATTGCATGTACTCATAACTCAATTCAGTCAGAACATCTTCTCAGTGTTTAGTAGTGGGGTTTGCATCTCTCTCCCTCTTTTTCAGCTAGTTTAGTCTTCATTTGAGGACAAATGTTCCCAAGGGGGAGATAATGTAACACCCCGTAGCCAAAACAGACCAAAAATTATTTTTCAGAAATAATTTGCAGGTGCTACCAACGATTGCATCGACGAACTGTATCTTGAACCACGGTGCTTCTTGCACAACCGTCGATGGAATCAGAATCTCCCAAAAATTTTAGCCTAGAAAAATTGGTTAAGTCTTGGACGACGGACGACTTACTGTCCGTAGGTCAAACGATAGTCAATAGTCCGTCGATCAAGACTCCCTTCAACCAATCTCTATGAAAAGATCTATGGATCACCACCATGGTTCTTAGGTGGACCTACGGTCCGTAGGTGAAAAATTTGCAGCAAGTTAAAGGGAAATGTAGTTGGGTCAACTTAAAATGATCATAACTCTTAGAACAAAATGAATTATGTCTCCCATGACATACCCAGAGATATATAATTAAATTATCTTTCCATAGCCACCAACCTTTCTAAAATCAGACCTCCGAGTAAAAAGTTATGCCCATTTTAGTAAAAGTCTGTCGAACAGGCCCTCACGACAGACCCAAAGACGGGGTGTCGGGCGTACGACAGACCGTCAGTCCTGGCCGTCGTAAGGCCCGACAACAATCTTCACAGGGGTCTTTTAACCTTTCCCACTCTGTTTAAACCCTAAGTTACATCGTTTTGACCCTAAATCATCAGATTTTAGTCAGTTTAAGCCTAGAAACATAATTAAAACCTATCCAAGTCAAATCATTAAATCAAAACTTAGAAAATTAGAAGCAAGAGAGGAAAAAAAAGCTCAAGAACCCTAGTTCAAGAACGCCACAAGCTCCAGCAGTTCTAGCCCCGAAACTTGTATTTTTCCATAAATTTCATCACCAGGTATGTGGGATTTCACTAGTTGGTTTTTTCACCCATTGGGTCCTTAGTTTCAGTCATTTCTTGATTCTCTTATCATGATTAAACCTAGAGTTTCTAGAACTTTGATATAACTTCATGAATTTATTAAATATATGTTCCAAATCAGATTATCATGTTATTACTCAGATTATCACATGAATTTCAGAACCCTAGCTTTGTATTTCTTTAGTTCTTAAATTACACATGTGAGGTCATATGTTTCAAACACTTCAGATATACATGCCTCAGTTATAAATGCATAATAACCAGATTAATTGTTGCATTCTCAGATTGCATGTTCAGTTCGAGCTATCCAGTATTTACAGAAATTCAGATATAATCAGTTAATTTACAAAATTCATTGGGAGTAGCATAATACCAAGTTGGACTAGGGTTTAGCGTACACAATAGTCCCAGAACTACTAGCCAAGTAGGTTGTAAGTCCCCTTTGTGGGCAATCAGTTTAGTGATCATGCTAACATGTCTTTATACCTTTGGCAGGGTATATTGGGTCCTCTCGATGGGGCGTATACATCGGACTCCACATTTAGCTCATGTGATTTTATTATCGGTTATTAGTAGCTCCGCAGTTCAGTCAGACTCTCTGCATTGACCATTTATCAGTATATTCAGTATTCAGTTTCAGCATGTTAGAAATTCGTCATTGCATCCAGTTAGCTCAGAAATCAGCACATCACCTTCAGATTATTATACTTGTTTTTGTGCTTGTTCAGTTATATTTTATTTCAGTTTTACTCTATACTACATGCTCAATACCTTTCAAGTTTTGACGCATACGTGCGGTACATCCTATCGTGATGTAGGTTCACGTTTTCAGCATCCAGATCATGCATAGATCAATTTCCCGATCTCCAGTTCGGCAGATTCAGTGGTGAGTCCTCATTCTCCGAGGACAACAGTCATGAGTCTCATTTCAGTCTTTAGTCATTTAGTTTCAGTTTTTGCTAGATATAGCTGGGGCTTGTCCTAGTATTTCTAGTCTAAGTTTAGAGGCTATTTTCAGACATAGTTAGATTCAGCTTAGTATTGAGTTAATATTTCTTTTGTATTAAACTCATTGTTTTCAAATATCTCAGTTATAGAATATGGGTATTCCCCATCTTTTCATTTTAAGTATGATTTAGCTTCCGCAACAGTTTCTTATCTTTAGTATGCTCATGATCATGCCAGCAGGGGTTAGCTTGGGATCACTTGTGGTCCTAGGTTCCATGTCAACGTCTCGGGGGTAGCTCGGGGCGTGACAATTAATTGTGTAAAAATGCATCTAAATTTGTAAACAAGAAGAAATGCTTCAAGTTTTCAATGATTTAATTCTCTCTTGTTTTGTAGAAGCAATATTGTTTTATGATGCATGTATCTCTCTATACATTGTAAAAAAAGTTCTTCTAATTTCCCGAGACACGCCTTTTTTAACTCTTGATAATTTTTAATTCGTTTATGTTTTGACTCATTGCTGCCACTCCATTAAAACATGTGCCATCATGTTGTTGGCCTTGAATTTTCTTCAAATGTCGTGTCATTAGATATGCAACATAATTTTGGGCCTTAAACTTAAACAAACATTGGGTTAAATTAATAAAAATGGACTTATATAATTTAATGCCCAAGTACCTCCTCAACCTATGTTCGAAATCTCAGAGACACACTTATGCTATACTAAGGTCCTATTACCCCCCTGAACTTATTTTATTAAAATTTTTTACCCCTTTTCGGCCTACGTGACACTATCTTATGGGTCCAACGATGGTTGAATTTTTTTTAAACTAGTGCCCGTAGGCCGAAAAAGGGTAGAAAATTGCTTATAAAATAAGTTCAGGGAGGTAATATGACCTTAGTATATATAAGTGTGTCTCTGAAATTTCAGGCATAGTTTGAGGAGGTAATTGTGCATTTTCCCTATAATTTATAATAGATTTATGACATTAGACCCAATAAATAATAAAGTAGACATCTTTATTTAATTCAGATGGTTGTTGCCTTGTAATGTATTGTGTTGTTTAAATACGTGTATTTTGGTTGTTAATTAAAGTTGATTGTATCATATATCGATTAAATTTATCGTTAGATAACCACCAAATATCCAATTTTATGTCATTTATGAATTTGGAATGATCATGTTATTATCTTAATATTTTCTTCTCATTCATCTTTACATATTATTGAATAATCTTATTTTATTCTTTGTCCTATATTTTTATAGTAGCTCTACCTCGCACCGTACTTTTCTGGTAGGTTAATCATTCAATTTTTTATGTATCACACAAGGGTGACTCAACGTAATTGGGGACCTAAAGAGAAATTTCAATTCAAGGCCTAAAATATAAATAAACTTCACATATATATTAATTCAAAATTTATTTTTCTCACACTATTTAGATGAAAATTATTATTATTTAATATTGTTTTACCAGTTACTATTTTTAGGTAAGTTTTTAACCACTCAACATTGAAAAACATCCTTTAAGTGAGACAATTCTTATATGTATTGTTAACATAATGATATAAGTAATAAGTTGATAAATATTAAATGAAGATAAGAGTTAGAACCATAGAGTTTGACTCAAGAAATTGATCACTTGGTATATCTAATTTGAATGTGCTTGTAGTAATGCTTGAAACTAAAATCAAAAAACAAATATAAAAGAATTTGTAATTCACTTTGTTCAACACTTTTCACTAGTAATTCTTATTTTTAACAAAGTACAAAAGATGCTAAAATGAACAAAATAATTATTTTTAAAAATACTTTTTTATCATTACTTAATTAATTTTTCTATAAAAATTTTAACACATAATATATTCTTGACAAAAATTTGTGGCCCCCGAAAATTGAGGACCTAAGGCAAAGGCCTTATGTTCCAAAGCATAGAGTCGGCACTGGTATCACATAATGTAATAACGGAGAAATGTGGTATGTAACGAAATACAACATATACAATGTGATACATCCGTCTTATTTAATTGTTTTTAGTCAGACATATTTTTTGCATAAAGATCATACTTTTAGAGTACGGTTGAAGTCTACATTGATTAGAGGTAGTAAATATATTGGGCAATGGATGTGTTGCTTTGGCTCAGCAAGTAATAGGCTTATTACTTAGTGTGAGATTAAGCGTTTAATCTCATTGTTGTTGCTGGAGTCTGTTTCACTATTTGCTTGTGTTTTGTGGGAGCAATTGAAAATCCTGTGTGACAAATGTGGTTTTACTCCCTTGACCAAGGAGGTTTCTACGTAAAAACTCATGTTCCCGTTATTGTATGTTTTTTACTCCTTGCTATCTTTTCTACATTTGACCTGGTACTGCTGCGTATTAGTGGACACAATTGTTTCAACACAAGCTATTTAATTCATGAAGCCTATGTTGCTTGGATTCTTCAAAACTGTCATCTTGGTGCATGTCGGATTCTCAAAACCCAGTGCATTTTTGAAGCATCTGACACAGTGCGACTGAGTTTTTTGGAGATGTAATTTTGGTCCATGAGAATGGTGGCGTGCCTGATGGTATTGTCATTAGTCATCTGCCTTTTGGTCCAACTGCTTTGGATTTCTCAATGTGGTAGGTGGTCTTGCTCTTATCCTGTTAAGGGCACCATGTGAGTTGTAAGATGATGTCCTCATCTACTATTTTCATGCAGGTGACTAGACATGATATTAAGGACGATGAATCCATGGGAACGATGTCTGAGGCGTATCCACATTTGATTTTTGACAAATTTTTAAACAAAGGTAATTCCTGACATCCCTTTTCTGATGAAGAGTGAAACACATGCATTTTAGTAGACTTGCTACTGACGTTAACATTTTTGAAACTGGTTGACAGTGTTGCAAAAATCAGTTACCGGATGTTTAGATAATTGTTGAATATGTAGAGTCTTTGTATTCTTAGTGTAGCATCTTATATACTCACCGGGGATATTTTGATCATGCAACTTGGTGAGAGGACAGTAAACATCCTAAAACATTTGTTTCCTGATACAAAATGTAGCCTCACATTTGCGCGCCAACTATAAGATATATCTTTGCTGATTGTGCCAGACTATGTTCTAGACTTTTTTTTGTAACATTTTTCTGAAGTTCATCAAATTAGGGATGTCACTTTTAGTTGTTTCAGACATTAGCTTTTACACATTAATTTGTTCAAGATAATGTTGTTCAAACTCTTCAAAAATACTCTCGTAGAGGGTCCTTACTACTAGGCTATCGCTTGGTTGCCTTGTAAACTGACAGAGGATCGATAGTTAAAAATAGGTATAAATTTGATGATTTACTGGATATGAAGCTCCCCCCCCCCCCTCTTCCCATTCCCTTCTCTTTATACTAAATTTGATTGAAACATGCAGACATCACATCTATGAAAAGCATGGAGGTCTGGAAGATGTTGGTCCTCGATTTGAGCTACAGCTTTACTAGTTAACAGTAATTATATTTATCATATTTGTTTTCATCCATGTTTATAGATAATCTCAAAAACTGTGTAATCTTGACTTTTCTTAGTTTAGTTGCCAGACCTATGTTTTCCACATCTACATATTCCTACTCCCTCCGTCCCATTTTATGTGGCACCGGTTTACTTGGCAAGAAAAAAAAGGAAGGCTTCTGAAACTTGTGGGTCTAAATCAATTCTTAGATATGTGTGATTGAAAATCATTTCATCAAGGATACAAGGGTTATTTTAAAGTTTATAGCAAGGTGGTGGCATTCTTTTGGGACGGACCAAAAACGGAAGGGTGCATATAAAATGGAACGGCGGAAGTATAAAATTATTTGGAACCACACACAAGAGAAAAAAGTTGCTGCAATATCTCTTATCTGCTTCATGATAATAGATGTCAAGCAACTAAACCAGAAGTGATATCAGATCTTTTTCCAAGAGTTTACTAATCTGTGCTTTATCTAGCTCGAGAATTATCATATTAGTTAACAGATTTGTTTTGGTCCTGAAAATGTGCTTTCTGTAGTGCGCTGTCTCTTTTTCTTATGAATTTCGTTCTACGTTGTTAGGAACATGTAATTACCTTTGGTTTTTCTGGAAGTCTTGATCCGTATTCCATCTAATGCTGACTGCTCATTCCTGATCAAGTTACTTGTTTTTAAATGGATGGCCGTACCCACCCCGACATCTGTTCCCAGCTCTCATATGCAACTAGCCACTCTAAGTGGTAGCCCCGTCTAACAGAGGTGTGTCTAGAAGGGGGTTCTGTGGGTTCACGTGAACCCATGGGTATTTGATTCTTTTTATCAAAGAACTGAATGATGGCAAAGGGACGCTTCGGACCCAACACATATTTTAAATGATGGTTGTTACGACAGAGTTAGGGCCCTTGGCGGGTGCCAGGCACAGCTCCGTAGTTTAGGTCATGACATACTTGTGAAGGCATAAGGTCAAATTCAGTATCACATTTTGTTATCTTACTTGCGCTTTCAGTAGAGGGTAGGGATGACTTGAAGTGCTCGACGAGATAGCTGAGCAGCACGAATACGACTTGCAATGCTTGAAACTCTTTCCCTTGCAAAAGAGTCGTCAAGAACAGAATATCCTCCCACTGCACGAACTGCAGCTGCCATTGCTGATGCCTCTCTATTATCAGCATTAGGAATAGATGATATAAGAGACGTCTCTATTTCCTTCCATTTTCGTTCCTCCTTATCAAGGGGAGCTTTCCATTAACAGAATTGACATTAAGTGAGAAAATTAAAAGTAAAGCAAGAGGTTTATCTAGAATTTACATCATGACTACTCTCAAATCACCATGAAGATTTCATTATTTATATCATTACTACTCTCAAAAACAATTAAACCATTTATTTTAAACGTATCACCAAAGCAAGCAACCTTGTGTTAATGCTTATATTAAGCAGAGTGTAGACGATATTCACATCTCTATAGGCAGACCTCTATGGATGCATTGTGGCCCTTTACATTTATAAATGGTACAAACCAGATAAACACAATTTTAATGACAAATAATTTATAACTAAAATACCACATCAATGAAATGTAAAACCAGAAAAGAACAGATGCAGTCAAGCAAGATAAAATAGAACCATCCCAGAACACACATCAAACTAAAATACATAACACATTGATGACATCATTAACGGTACCAAAGCAAATTGCAAATTTGAGATTCAAATCGCGAGCAAAATGGAAATCACCAAAATTTTCAAGATTTAGGTTCAAATAGTACATTAATCTAACAGAACCAAATTGTTTTTAAGCCAGTTTTAGGGCATCCCCATCCAAATCTTATTCAATAAGGTGGGACATTCCGATAAAACAAGTCAATGTCAGTACACACACATTGTTATCTGCGGAATGACATGGATAAAAAGTGTGAATGACATAATAAGCATAATTGAATCTATTTGACTAGCCTTAATGTTGCTTTGCATGTGTTCTCTCCCTTTGTGATTTCTTGTTGCTTTTCTTGTTCTCAGAAATTTTGAGTACTTTGAGTTACCATCTCCGCCATGCTGCTTATTCTCTTCTTTCTGCTGTTTAACAGCATCAACAGAACCATTATTGAAACGGACACTGCTTCTTTGGTTTCTATGTCGATATTGGGCCATAACTTTGCTACACTCTGACTGAAATCAATTCGTATCCTTCGATCATCAATTTTAGTATTATCCATTTTAAAATAAGCTTGCTCACAGGACTCCTTGTCCTCAAACTCGATGAAAGCATAACAGTGACTATCCCCAGTCTTGTGATATCTGATTATTTCAGCAGATGTCACGGTTCCAAAGTGTGAGAAGATTATGTACAGTGCTTCCTCTTTAGTTGACGGATTTAATTTAAAAACAAAGAGCTCACTGTCTGGGGGTTTCATCTCAGCCTCAGGAATGTCTCCTAAAATTTCAAGTATTACTGCTCGGGAGTGTGCTTCCTTTTCTTCATGAACACCTAATTCCTCATCTTTCGGCATCCAATCATCCTCTTGTCAAATATCGTCATCAATCTCATCTTTCAGCTTTCTTTCAGGTGAAGCATCTGGAATTAAGTTGGCTAACTGGAAAGGATCATCGAAAAAATCATAAAATATGTAGGTATGTTTAATTCAAATATTTTGGTAAGGCTTCCCTTGTCATCCACATAAGCTATGTTTATCCTATTCAATCTGTTAAATCCTTCTGTAATCTCTCCAAAAACAGTGTGCTCCCCATCAAGGGAGTCGAGGTCATCACGTAACGTGATATAGAATTGAGAAGCATTTAGATTCTTCTCACCAGTACCAGCGATAGCCATTGCTGCCGTTCCCCTCTTTGAATCTTCGAGTCAGAATAAATTTCATTACTTAAAAAATGAGTCTGATCACCGTACAGAAATTTGAATATCGAATCCCCTCAGAATCTTGTTCCGGTTGGATCTCCCGTCTGCTTGTGATATTCTTCCGAACTGTGTGAAAGAGACAATTATGGTAATACTTTATCTTGCATAACTTCAGAAAGTTTTTGCACGTTAAAGGGCATCGATCGGTGAACAAATCCACTATGATGTCCCACAAACTTGTCACAATCATCACTGACATAGTGGAGGACAAATTTTTCTAAAGAAATAATGGAGGACTAGCTTTAAAGTATGGTTCTTAAAGCAGTTTACTGAAGAAGAAAGTGTTGATTTATTAATAATGAATAAGTATTTATACAAGAGGGTGGATCCATAAGGATCAGGAAGGAAATCAATACAATCAATCTATGATATAAGTAAAGATCTTTACTTCTATGGTCGAATGCGCAATATGTGACTCACCTGACGATCTTATTCTAAATAGTATCTCGTTAGACAACCACTATGTTTATATCCTTTCTTTCTCATACAAAGTGCGTATACACTTAACAAAACCACTTTTTCTTTGAACAGTAAAGAGAGAACCAAATAAAAAAAGGGTCCGGCCCTCCTCAGTATCACCTAGGAAGAGGCCATTGATTGGAATAGAAAATTTAGTAAGAATTAGGTTCGAATAAATTTCCTGGGATCCTTTTCCTTTCGAACTACAAACATGGGAATCGTTGAAATAGCTCTTTGATTGAAAGAGGCTGATTCCTATAATACATTACTCCAGTCGAGTCCAATGGAATTTCAAAATGAAGATATTTTTATTTTGTTCCAAACGTGTTGCAGAACCATCTAGAAAGCAATTGATAGTGATACAGTTTGCTTCCTTAACTCAATTAGCAGAACCCCTAGAGTCCACTCCTTCCCCACACTACGAGTGAAAGGGAAAAAGTAAAGACTACCATTAAAGCAGCCCAAGCAAGACTTACTATATCCATATGAATTATGTCCCCTATCTCTATAAATATAAAGGAATTGTTCCATTATTCCTCACTAATAATAGTAGAATCAATGGCGCAGAGTCAAAAAGAACGAAGACTATTAATAAACCAATCCAATAAATTCGCTCATTTTATAAGAAATTTCTATATGATTTATAATCGGGAAAGATTAAACCCAAGCAAAATCCGCAGTAACATCTCAAGGGAATGTTACTAATGGAACATGTAGGAATAATAGGTCCTATTATTTTTTTGTTGACCCCCATTTGAATTGATTGTATTGCTTGAGCACTGAGATATTTTCGTGAGTTCCTCGTATATAATAAAGTATCTTCCGCCCCCTTCCACAACTATTTCGATTTCCTATCGGGCTCTCCAAGGTCCAGTCATTATACAATGGATTAATAATAGAAAATTTTGATTTGTAGTAGAAGGTAATTGCGAAGTCTTGATAGCCCCTCGAGCATTCGAATATTTACTTGAAAGCTAAGCCTAAATATGCAATGCAAGGATATTTACAATTTTTTCTAAAAACACCCAGACCAAAACAAGTATCAACAGTCTGCTTTCTCTGCTTCTGCTGGCGAATCATTCGGCGGGTTATATCAACAGAAGAAAAAAAGAGATTTCCAGTTTTTTGTTGATCAGGCGACACCCGGATTTGAACTGGGGAAAAAAGGATTTGCAGTCCTCTGCCTTACCACTCGGCCATGTCGCCAAAATGCTACAAATACAAAATAGATGAAAACTTTCCCGGATTACTGAACTGCTTTTTTATTGTACTTGTTGGGAATTAAACACACAACACACACAAATAATCTAGAGAAAAGAGAAACGGAACGCAAACGGGACACACAAGAATTTAACGTGGTTCGGTTTCCCTACTCCACGACTGTAACAGGAGGATTTTATTTCACTTGTGCTACTTCAGAATTACAATACAAGGATCATATTTATAGGAAAACCAAATGGTTAACCTAGGGTTTCAGTAATGGGTCGGGCCGGCTCACAAGCCTCCACAAAGCCCAACAATCTCCCACTTGGAGGCTTGAAGAATTTCAACTGTCATCCACTTAGAACACTTGTATGTCTAGTAATCTTTTTCAACTCTCTCCTGCTACAGCGGCCTTCTCATCAGTCAATTGAAAGGCCCGTTGAAGCTCCCCGAAGCTTCAACACATCAGTCACGGCTGAAACTGCCCTTGACTCGTCCTCGGTCCCTACCGGCTCCCACTTGAGACACGAACTGCCGGATCCTAGAACTCCCTGAGAACAAACACTCTCCATACTCAACAAGAAATTTTCTGGAGACGTATCAACAGCTGGAATACTGGTTCTCTTGACCCACTGTCTTCTAGGAGCCTTGGCTGAAGCACGGCCGGTGCTCCCACTGCCACAAACGCCTCTGACTGGTCTTCCTGAACCTTTCCTTGCTCGTTCATCCTGAATCTGACCTGTGGCTCTGGGTTTCTTTCTTGCAAAGACAACCTTCTTCTGCCCACGAGATTCTGTGAACCGGACTTTGTTTTTCTTCTGAACTGGGACGGTCACTCCCTCAGACGGTAATCCGACAATATACAACGATCCTCTTTTTGTTCCACGAGCCATGACAAGATTGCCCCTCACGACCTTCCACTGCCCATTTCCGAACTTCACATGATGTCCCTGTTCATCCAACTGCCTAACAGAAATCAAACTTTTCGTCAAGCTTGGAACAACTCTGACATCCTTCAAGGTCCAGAAACCGACTGGCGTCTTCAGCACCATGTCACCCATGCCCGTAACATCAAGAGCTCTATCGTCTGCAAGCCTTACCTTTCCAAAGTCTCCAATAACCAGATTCTACAATGCTTCACTGCTGTGGTAGCGTGTGAAAGAAGCACCAGAATCCATGACCCAGGAATCCACATTGCTCTCCGCGCAACAGATAAACAAATCCTCGTTGGCGGTCTTCTGCAATGTTGACTTGTTTGTCTTTCTGGCATTGATTCCTGAAATGCCCCACCTCCTTGCAGTTCCAACATGTTACACCTGAGCCATCCCGAGCCTTCGACTGACTCCTTCTTCGGTTCCTGCTCCCACTACCTCTGTTATTTCCTCTGTCTCTGACGACGTTTAGCATATCACCTGATGATTCTCCAGAACTCCTTCTTCTGACATCCTCGCCAAGAACGAGATCACGAATCTTCTCAAAGGTGAATCCATTAGGTCCCACTGAACTGGCAACTGCTGTAACCGTTCCGGACCAACTGTCAGGCAATGATGATAACAGTAGTAAATCTTGAACTTCATCATCGAACTTAATGCCAACTGACAAAAGTCTGGCTAAGATCGAATTCAATGAGTTGATGTGCTCGGTAACTGAACTGCCTTCCTTCATCTTTGTGTTCACCAACTCTCTAATCAGAAAAATTTTGTTTGCTGCAGATGGCTTCTCGTACAGTTAGACAAGGCTTCCAAGATGCCTTTTGCTGTCTTCTCCTTAAGAATGTTGAACGCAACATTCTTGGTCAACGAGAGTCGGATAACTGACATAGCTTTCCGATCCAAAACTGCCCACTCTGCATCAGACAATTTTCCTTGCTTGTCACCCAACACTACGTCCAAATCTTTCTGAACCAGCAAATCTTCAATCTGCATCTTCCACCAACTGAAATCTGTACCATCGAACTTCTCAATTCGGAACTTTCCATCTTCTGCCATCTCAAAGGACTAAATGAGATACTCGGTACAACTAATTTCAGATCTTGGTAATTTCGTCAGAAATATTGCACCACAAAAAAAAAACCGCACCTTCGGCAATTCCCTTAGCGGCGTTTTCAGACAGCGGGCGGCGATTTGGACGATGCTCACGATCTGGACGCTCGCGGCTGGATCTGAGGCTCCTCGACGCGGCGGCCAACGGAACGGCGCGACGGACAGCACACGGACGACGGCTGTTCGCACCCTGCGCGGTTCTCCTAGCCGGCTGCTGCTTGAGGTTACCCACACGGTAATGGCGGCTCTCCTCCCTGCACACAGTTCTTCACACAAGAACCCTAGGTGACAATTTCTCACAGTTTGTGTTACAGTGTTGTTGAAACCTCGCTCTGATACCAATTGTTGGGAATTAAACACACAACACACACAAATAATCTAGAGAAAAGAGAAACGGAACGCAAACGGGACACACAAGAATTTAACGTGGTTCGGTTTCCCTACTCCACGACTTGCACCTTGAGTTCTGTTTTCCTTAATTTTTCCTAAAAGTCAAAGAAATCCTAATCCTTCTTCCCTTTTGATTGGGTTTGATTCATCCTTTCAATTTCGATTGAGTCTATCTCCAAATTCATAATGTTCAAAACTTTCTCTTACCTTTCTATTGAAAAATCAAATGTGGATTTTCATTCGCAAAATACAAAATTCAACTTTCAGAAAATAGGACCCAGTAACTATTGCCTTAGAATGCATGAATGATTCTTGGATTTGAATCTCCCAATTTTGGTTTCCTAATGACATAAGAAAATACAACTTGATATATGATATATAACCAATCAGTTCAGTATGGATTTTTGCAATCAAAAAATCCTTCTCAATTTTAATTATTAATAATAATTATAACAACAATTATCAGTATATGTAAACCCCCCAAGATAAATTGTTAGACGGATATATATTATTTATATATGTTCCCGATATAGAATTATCAGATATCAGAAAAGTATCATACTTCAATTTGAATTTTGAATTGAATAGAAAATTGAAATTATGTTTT
>JAKWIY010001905.1:0-65000 GCA_027704805.1 Solanum corneliomulleri | reverse complement strand
TTAATGAAGTAGTTCAACACATTGTTGTACGTCGAACAGATTGTGGCACCGCCCGGGGTATTTCTATGAGTCCTCAGAATGGGATATCGCCGGAAAGGATTTTTAGTCAAACATTAATTAGCCGTGTATTAGCAGATGATATATACATGGGTTCACGATGTATTTCCACTAGAAACCAAGACATTGGCATTGGACTTGTAAATCGATTCATAACCTTTCGAGCACAACCAATCTCTATTCGAACTCCCTTTACTTGTAGGAGTACATCTTGGATTTGTTGATTATGTTATGGGCGTAGTCCTACTCATGGCGAGCTGGTTGAATTGGGGGAAGATGTAGGTATTATTGCAGGTCAATCGATTAGAGAACCGGGTACTTAATTAGCATTACGAACTTTTCATACCGGAGGAGTATTCACGGGGGGTACTGCAGAACGTGTGCTAGCCCCATCTAATGGAAAAATAAAATTCAATGAGGACTTGGTTCATCCGACACGTACACGTCATGGGCATCCCGCCTTTCTATGTTCTATAGACTTCTATGTAATTATTGAGAGTGAAGATATTCTACATAATATGAATATTCCACCCAAAAGTTTGCTTTTAGTTCAAAACGATCAATACGTAGAATCAGAACAAGTAATTGCTGAGATTCGCGCAGGAATATCAACTTTAAATTTTAAAGAGAAGGTTCGAAAACATATTTATTCTGATTCAGACGGAGAAATGCACTGGAGTACCGATGTCTATCATGCACCCGAATTTACATATGGTAATGTTCATCTATTACCAAAAACAAGTCATTTATGGATATTATTAGGAGGGCCGTGCAGGTCCAGTCTAGTCTACCTTTCGATCCACAAGGATCAGGATCAAATGAATGCGCATTCTCTTTCTGGCAAGCGAAGATATACTTCTAACCTCTCAGTAACCAATGATCAGGCGAGGCAGAAATTGTTTAGTTCGGATTTTTATGGTCAAAAAGAAGATAGGATTCCTGATTATTCAGACCTTAATCGAATCATATGTACTGGCCAGTATAATCTCGTATATTCGCCTATTCTTCACGGGAATTCTGCTTTATTATCAAAAAGGCGAAGAAATAAATTCATCATTCCACTACACTCGATTCAAGAACTCGAGAATGAACTAATGCCCTGTTCAGGTATCTCGATTGAAATCCCCGTAAATGGTATTTTCCGTCGAAATAGTATTCTTGCTTATTTCGATGATCCTCGATACAGAAGAAAGAGTTCGGGCATTATTAAATATGGGACTATAGAAACGCATTCAGTCATCAAAAAAGAGGATTTGATTGAGTATCGAGGAGTCAAGGAATTTAGGCCAAAATACCAAATGAAAGTAGATCGATTTTTTTTCATTCCTGAAGAGGTGCATATCTTGCCCGGATCTTCTTCCCTAATGGTACGGAACAATAGTATCGTTGGGGTCGATACACAAATCACCTTAAATCTAAGAAGCCGAGTCGGTGGGTTGGTCCGGGTGGAGAGAAAAAAAAAACGAATTGAACTGAAAATCTTTTCTGGAGATATCCATTTTCCTGGAGAGACGGATAAGATATCCAGGCATACCGGCGTTTTGATACCACCAGGAACAGGAAAAAGAAATTCCAAGGAATACAAAAAATTTCAAAATTAGATCTATGTCTAACGAATTACACCTAGTAAGAAAAGGTTTTTTGTTTTAGTTCGACCTGTCGTCACATATGAAATAACGGATGGTATAAATTTAGGAACCCTTTTTCCACCAAATCCATTGCAGGAAAGGGATAATGTGCAACTTTGAATTGTCAATTATATCCTTTATGGAAATGGCAAACCGATTCGAGGAATTTCTGACACAGGTATTCAATTAGTTCGGACTTGTTTAGTATTGAATTGAAACCAAGACAAAGAAAGTTCTTTTTGCGAAGAAGCCCATGCTTCTTTTGTTGAAATAAGGACAAATAGTTTGATTCGACATTTACTAAAAATCAACTTAGTGAAATCCCCTATTTCGTATACCGAAAAAAGGAATAACCCGTCGGGGTCAGGATTGCTCTCTGATAATGGATCAGATTGTACCAATATCAATCCCTTTTCTGCTATTTATTCCTATTCCAAGGCAAAAATTCAACAATCTCTTAACCAACCTCAAGGAACTATTCATACGTTGTTGAATAGAAATAAGGAATGTCAGTCATTGATAATTTTGTCAGCAGCGTGTTCTCGAATGGAGACATTCAAAGATGTAAAATATCACAGTGTGATAAAAGAATCAATTAAAAAAGATCCCCTAATTCCAATTAGGAATTCATTGGGCCCTTTAGGAACATGCCTTCCAATTGAGAATTTTTATTCATCTTACCATTTAATAACTCATAATCAGATCTTAGTAACTAAATATTTGCAACTTGACAATTTAAAACAGACTTTTCAAGTGATTAAATTAAAATATTATTTAATGGATGAAAATGGAAAAATTTTTAATCCCGATCCATGCCGTAACATTATTTTAAATCCATTCAATTTGTCCATCCCTATTATTGTGCAGAGACATCTAAAATAATTAGTCTTGGACAATTTATTTGTGAAAATGTATGTATATCCAAAAATGGACAGCCCCTCAAATCGGGTCAAGTTATACTGGTTCAAGTTGACTCGATAGTGATATGATCAGCTAAGCCTTATTTGGCCACCCCCGGAGCAACTGTTCATGGCCATTATGGGGAAACCCTTTACGAAGGAGATACATTAGTAACATTTATATATGAAAAATCGAGATCTGGTGATATAACACAAGGTCTTCCAAAAGTAGAACAGGTCTTAGAAGTGCGTTCGATTGATTCAATATCCATGAATCTAGAAAAGAGGGTTGAGGGTTGGAACAAATGTATACCAAGAATTCTTGGAATTCCTTGGGGATTCTTGATTGGTGCTGAGCTAACTATAGCGCAAAGCCGAATCTCTTTGGTTAATAAAATCCAACAGGTTTATCGCTCCCAGGGGGTGCAGATTCATAATAGGCATATAGAAATTATTGTACGTCAAATAACATCAAAAGTGTTGATTTCAGAAGATGGAATGTCTAATGTTTTTTCACCCGGAGAACTTATTGGATTGTTGCGAGCAGAACGAATGGGGCGCGCTTTGGAAGAAGCGATCTGTTACCGAGTCGTCTTATTGGGAATAACAAGAGCATCTCTCAATACTCAAAGTTTCATATCTGAAGCAAGTTTTCAAGAAACTGCTCGAGTTTTAGCAAAAGCGGCTCTCCGGGGTCGTATCGATTGGTTGAAAGGCCTGAAAGAGAACGTTGTTTTTTTTGGGGGGGGGGTGATACCCGTTTGTACCGGATTCAAGGGATTAGTGCACCCTTCAAAACTACATAACAACAAACCTTTGGAAACAAAAAAAAGAAATCTATTCGAGGGGGAGATGAGAGATTTTTTGTTCCACCACAGAAAATTATTTGATTCTTGTGTTTTAAAAAAATTCCACGACATACCCGAACAATCATTTATAGGGTTTAATGATTCCTAACAACGGATTTGTCTCTTTCGCTATCTGCATTTGGTATGGTTATTTTCTTTGGTAATAAAAAGAATGATGAATAGAAAAGAATAATGGTTTGGGTCGTGTATCTACGTCCAATCTACAGTAGAAGAGAAGGTTCCATCGGAACAATTATTTATTTCAGTTCAGGGTTCCTCGTCTCTTTTTTTTTTTGAAAAAGAATAAAAAAAGGGGGGAGGTTGTGGGGAGAAATGACAAGAAGATATTGGAACATAAATTTGGAAGAGATGATGGAGGCAGGAGTTCATTTTGGTCATGGTACTAGGAAATGGAATCCTAAAATGGCGCCTTATATCTCTGCAAAGCGTAAGGGTATTCATATTACAAATCTTACTAGAACTGCTCGTTTTTTATCAGAAGCTTGTGATTTAGTTTTTGACGCAGCAAGTAGGGGAAAACAATTCTTAATTGTTGGTACCAAAAATAAAGCAGCTGATTCAGTAGAGTGGGCTGCAATAAGGGCCCGGTGTCATTATGTTAATAAAAAATGGCTTGGCGGTATGTTTACGAATTGGTCCACTAAGAAACAAGACTTCATAAGTTCAGGGAATAAAACAAAAAACAGGGAGACTCAACCGTCTCCTGAAAAGAGATGCAGCTATGTTGAAAAGACAATTATCACGCTTGCAAACATATGTGGGCGGGATTAAAAATATGAAAGGGGTACCCGATATTGTAATCATCGTTGATCAGCACGAAGAATATACGGCCCTGCGAGAGTGTATTACTTTAGGAATTCCAACAATTTGTTTAACCGATACAAATTGTGACCCCGATCTCGCAGATATTTCAATTCCAGCGAATGATGACGCCATATCCTCAATCCGATTAATTCTTAACAAATTAGTATTCGCAATTTGTGAGGGTCGTTCTAGCTATATAAGAAATCCTTGATTAATAATAACATAATAAGATAAATAACTTACTTCAGAAATCCCTAGAAATCCCTTATGGAATCGCTTACTATTTCTGAATTTCCAAAAATAGATCAAAATAACTGGGGATATTATGTGATTTATTAGTATTATAAATCTTAGTTGGTATTCAAAATATTCGATTCAAGTAGACAAAGAGATGGTTGAATCAAAAAATTTTGTTTAAAGTTCGATTTTTTCAGAGGGCAAGGCAATATGAATGTTCTATCATGTTCCATCAGTACTCTAAAAGGGTTATACGATATATCCGGTGTGGAAGTAGGCCAACATTTCTATTGGCAAATAGGAGGTTTCCAAGTACATGGCCAAGTACTTATTACTTCGTGGGTTGTAATTGCTATCTTATTAGGTTCAGCCACTATAGCTGTTCGGAACCCACAAACCATTCCGACCGGGGGTCAGAATTTCTTCGAATATGTTCTTGAATTCATTCGAGATGTTAGTAAAACTCAAATTGGAGAAGAATATGGGCCCTGGGTTCCTTTTATTGGCACTATGTTTTTATTTATTTTTGTTTCTAATTGGTCAGGAGCTCTTTTACCTTGGAAAATCATACAATTACCTCATGGGGAGTTAGCCGCACCCACGAATGATATAAATACTACTGTTGCTTTGGCTTTACTCACATCCGTGGCATATTTCTATGCGGGTCTTACAAAAAGGGGATTAGGTTATTTCGGAAAATATATTCAACCAACCCCAATACTTTTACCCATTAACATCTTAGAAGATTTCACAAAACCTTTATCACTTAGTTTTCGACTTTTCGGGAATATCTTAGCTGATGAATTAGTAGTTGTTGTTCTTGTTTCTTTAGTACCCTTAGTAGTTCCTATACCTGTCATGCTCCTTGGATTATTTACAAGTGGTATTCAAGCTCTTATTTTTGCAACTTTAGCCGCGGCTTATATAGGTGAATCCATGGAGGGCCATCATTGAAATAGTCTTTTTTAGCTTAGCCCACAGCAATGTATAAATGTATATGGTGGGTGGCTTAAGAGAATTACTTAACTTACGGAATAGAATAGGGGAATCTAAATATAAATTTACGCTATATACGATCTAAAGTGATGGCAAAAACATTACGATGATATTAAAGAGTAAGGGGAAAAAGATCTAAAAACAAAGATCTTTTTCCTAAAATTCCCCTTTCCTTCACTTAATATCATACTTCGTCTCAATGAATATTCACTTTAGATTGCTTAGTCCATCTCATTATTAATTCATTGTTAAAACAATTTGAATATAAGAATTTTTGTCAATAATTCTTGTTGTATAGGTTTACGACGTGTAATTAAATAAAAAAAAGGGCGAAATGATTTCCCTTTCAGTTGATTTTATTCAACGATTCACCAAAATATTAATAATAAATAAATAATAAAAATGAATAATTTTTTTATTCAGTTTTATTAATAAAGTGCATGAACTTAGATCAATCAAATAATGATATTTCTATACCTATGGAATTTGTCGTCCTAATCAATTTGTCCATTTAGATTTCTCTAGGTGGAATAATAAGAAAAGGTAAGATTCAAAAAAAATTTCAAAAGTTTTTTTTAGTATTTTAGAAAGGGGCGGGAGGTATCTGTACTTGAATAACTATAAGCGAACCCTTCTAGATGTTTCGACGCTTGATTCTCGAATAGGATTGAATCTAAGATGAATGCTTGGTTTACGTTATGGAAGAAAGACATGTATATGTGATATTAGATATTGCCTAGTGCTAGTTATATATGAAATGAACTACTAAAGATATATTTTTCTAGGGGATTCTAATAGACTAGAAGTCCTTCCGGCCCCTTGTGACTGTGAATTGAATGAATAAACGGATGAAATCAAGAAATAATTCAACTAACAGTTCGAACCAAGAACAAGAAATGGAAGAATGAAAGTCGTATGGGTTCACAAAGACTCTGTGGCTAAAAAGTAAAAAAGATATATCGAAGTTGTTTTGATGATTCGGAAACCAAATATATAATTAAGGACTATAAATAATATAAAATAACTCTATTATATATATCTAATAAGGCCTCACAAGATGGTAGGTCAACCAGAGATGTCAATCTTGGAACGTAACAGATCAAAAGATCCACTTGGAAAAGGTTTTGTGAGCATATTAGCTAGTTGGTCCTTTGAGGAAACATGAGAAACTCGAAGAATACCTTTCTGGACTAATTTACGGACGAAATGATAATCAAGTTCAATGTGCTTCATGCGAGAGTGGAACACAGGGTTAGCACAAACGTAGGTAACACCAAGATTATTGCAATAGATTACTGGTGTCTTAGCGAGAGTAACAGACAACTCATTGAGAATATTACGCACCCAACAAAGTTCAGCAGTGGTGGAGGTGATGGCCCTGTATTCTGACTCCGTCGAAGAACGAGCCACAATTCGTTATTTCTTAGAACTCCATGAAACTGGATTACAGCAATGGAGCACAACATAGGCTGTAGTAGATGAGCGATCATCGGGATCCCCAGCCCAATCAGAGTCAGAGTAGGCATGAAATAAAAGAGGAGATTCTTTCCGAAGAAATAGACCACGGTCTGATGTCCCAGCTAGATATCGCAAGACACATTTTTTCATGGTCCAATGGGTTGTGGTGGGACAGCTTGTAAACTGAGACAACTTATTGACTATTAAAGCAATATGTGGACGAGTAAACATCAAATACTTCAACCTGCCACCTACATTCTTGTACTGGTTTTGCATCTGCCATGTTGTTTCTGTCAAGTGTATCACACAAATATTTCTGTTGGGTAAGAAATAGATCAAGAGGTGAACGAATGACTTCAACTCCCAAAAAGAAATTCGAATTGCCAAGATTTTTTTATGTAAAACCGAGTACCAATTTGTTTGATAAATTCTTTAACATAGTGAGACTGATTGCCAGTATTAATGAGATCGTCAACATAAACAACTAGATTGATGATAACACCAGATTTTGCATAGTTGAAAAGACAATGATCACACTGAGAGTGATGAAAACCAAGAGACAGAAGATAGGCTTTTAGTTCATCATACAAGGCGCGTGGAGCCTGCTTCAAGCCATAGATAGCCTTGTGTAATTGACAAATATGATTAGGAAACTTCTCATCAATAAATCCAGGTGGCTGAGACATGCAAACTTCTTCTGATAAATGTCCATTTAGGAATGCATTATTGACATCTAATTGCCTAAGCGGCCAATCTTTAGAGACTGCGAGAGAAAGAACAACTCTCACTGTAGTTTGTTTAGCAACAGTTGAGTAGGTCTCAAAATAATCCACACCAGGTCGTTGAAGATAACTTTAGAAACTAACCGAGCTTTATAGAGTCCAGTGCTACCATATGAATTATATTTAACACGGAATACCCATTTGGAGCCCACGGTTTTGCATAAGGGACAGATGGCTCAAGAGACCAAGTGCCCTGGCTTTGCAATGCTCAAATCTCTGCCGTCATAGCATCATACCAGTTTGGATCTTTTAATGCTTGGCGAAAAGTGCGAGGTTCTATTGGCTTGGGTAGGGAAGAAGGTTGTTTTGGATTGGTGGAGGTTTTGGTTGTTGGAGTTAATTAGGATGGTTTGGTTAATGGTGAGACATGTGATACAGTGAGATTGGAAGAATTATGGAAAATAGCACTTAGACACAACTTCTGAACGGGTTTATGAATGTTGTTATTCTTTGATCGAGTAGTCATGGGATGAGAGGCTTGAATAGTTGAATCTTGATCTGATTCATTTATGTTATCAAGTAAGGAGGTCTCAGAAGAGGTAGAGCTCACAAGATGATGAATGAGAAAGAGACATACCTGAGTGTTGATTGGATGAATTCGTAGTTCCGTTTGGTAAAGAAGCATTGTAGGGTGCTCTGCTAGAAGATGTGGGACCAAGAAGCTATGTAGTAGAGCCCATAGGAGAGGTTATAGATGAATGTTGGTCACGAGTAAGAGGAATAACAAAGTGGTTGAATACAAGAGTCAACAGTGTCATTTTGGGGTCTACTTTCTATTGGTTCAAGAGACATATAAGGAAAGGGTGTTCCACAAAATCAACATGACGATATAAATAAAGGCAAGAATTTACAGGATCATAACACTTATAAGAACTCTGATTTTGTGAATAGCTTAGGAATATGCAAGGAGTAGAGCAAGGCTGTAATTTATTCTGATGGTAAGGACGCAACCATGGATAACATAAACAACCAAAGACACGAAGTTTGTTGTAGTTTGCTAGAGTACCGTATAATCTGGAATAAGGTGAATTTCCATCTAAAGTTGGGGTGAGCAACCTATTGATTAAGTAGGCAGCAGTCTTAAAGGCATAAGACCGGAACTTCAGAGGAAGATTGGCATTGTATAATAATGTGATACCGGTCTCCACAACATGGCGATGACGACGCTCGGCAGTGGCATTATGTACTGGTGTGTAGGGAGGGGAGAGAAAATGGGATATTCCATGTTCTTCAAAGAATGAACAGAAATGAAGGAACTCCCCACCATTGTCAGAATAAAAACATATGATAGGCTTTTGAAATAATTTCTCCACAATTTGTTTGAATTTTGGAAAACAATTGAAACATTAGATTTTCTCTTTAGAGGAAATATCCAGATATATTTCGTATAATTATCCACAAATATTAACTAATATTGAAAACCATCAATAGATACTTCTGGTGCAGCGCCCCAAACATTTGAATAAATATATTCTAAAGGAGCGAAACTTTGTATTGAGGAGTTATAAAAGGGAGATTGTGCATTTTATTGCATTTACAAGAATTGCAAAAGAAATTCTTCTCTAAAGATGAAGAAATATTTAAAAGGTTCAAAATATGAAAAAGAGTGGGAGTGGAGGGATGCCAAGACTTCGATGCCAGTTGGGAGCAGTGGTGGTGGAAGTGGTGTTGGCTTGATCATTAGATATAGCTTGGACAGTGGACTTGGAAGGCCATGGATACACACTGCCCTTAGGCTTTCCTGCTACAAGTGGTACAATAATCCTTCACAACAAACGAGTAAGGTGAGAAATCAATCGAAACATGATTATCGCTGCACAATTTATAAACATAGATGAGATTCTTCTTCATGTGAGGCACACATAAAACATTACATAAATTGAGAGGGGCAGAGGAAGAGAGTAGAAGAGTAGATCCTGTATGGGTAATCTTGTGAGATTTACCTTCACCAAGCATGATATCTTCACTGCCATCATATTTAGAGGTACCGGAATCGACAAGCCAATTTGGGTCTGCATTAGTGGATTATGCAGCTAAGTTAGTTTTGGGCTGCTAATCGTTAGATCGGTTGAATTTACTTGAAAAACCATTGGGTATAGTACTTGTTACAGCAGATAAATTGGGGAGTAATTTTATGCACTACTTCACGTGTGGCCAGGTTTCACACAGTTGACAAGTGACCCTGGGTCAATTATTTTGACCACCAGAATGACCTCCTTGATAACCTCCATTTCCATTCTGATTGGAAGGAGAGAAATTCCTTTGATTGGAGCGTGAGTTATTGGCACCTCGATTGGAATTTGGATTGGTAGAGGCAGGAGGTTTAGCAGCAAAGTTCTCCGTGATTGGCGCCATAATTTGGGATGACCGACGAGTCAAGTGAGCTTCAAAGTTAGTCAACTTGTCATGAATCTCTTGAAAGGTTACGGTTGTTTCACGAGCACGAAGTGCAGAGGCAATGCAATCATACTCGGAAGGAAGGCCATGTACGACATGAAGAAAAACTTCATCTGGGGAGATGTGAATACCAAGTGAAGCAAGCTTGGTGCAAATCTCTTTGATTTTCTGCAAATACACAGTAATAGAGAGATTTACCTTTTGAATAGTATTCAAGTCTTCTCTCAAACTTATTATGCGAGAACACGACGGCTTCGCATAAGTCGTGGCAATATTGTGCCAAAGCGCATGGGAAGTTTTATCATCAGTAACAAAGGGTATATTTCTGGTGAGAGGGATGCAACCATGACACTTCTAATGATATGGTCTTGTCGTTTATAGACAAAGATAGCTGTGGTGGATGGGGGTTCATTAATAAACTGAAGAAAATCAGAAGCAGTAAGCAGTGTTTCCCATTTATATTGCCAAGATTGGTAGTGGTGGTGGTGAGTCTGAGTGGGTCTTGGGCAGCGGTGTTGATGAAGATAAGCTGGTTATTATTGTTCAAGGAGATGATGTTGTTGGAGGGAGCCAAAAAGTTTGAAGTGGCTTTATTTGTTGGGTTTGAGAGGGAATCAGAGGTGTTGTTTGAAGGAGCCATGGCTGCAGAAAAAAAATTTTTAGTGCCAAGAAAATGTTTTGGTTGTTAAGCGGAATAGCTCTGATAGCAGAAAGAAGTTTACTGAAGAGGGAAGTGTTGATTTATTAATAATGAATAAAGTATTTATATAAGAGGGTGGATCCATAAAGATCAGGAAGGAAATTAATACAATCAATCTAAGATATAAATAAAGATCTTTACTGCTATGAATAAGCTAAAACTATGGAAACTAATCTGTAAATAAGGAATATAAATAATATACAATAACTCTAAGATATATCTCTAATAGTTTTATCGAATATGGAGCATAATAACATATGACTATAAAATAGTATAATTAGAAAGAAGAGAGTTGTGTATATATATAGAGAGGGATACTTGTAGTTTGTTGAATGGAAACTTAAGACGGAAATAATGTAAAATTTCCTATGTTATTTATTTCTTCTACTTTCTTTAGGAATAGAACTTAGGATTTAATTTCCTTGTTTGAGAAGGATTGGGAAATAATCGACTAAATTTAAAAAAAATTATAAAACAAAGTCAAAAAAAGAGGGGACAAACTCCTTTTTTTGTTTTTTGATGATGGATCAATCACGTAGCATTCCTGTGTTTGTTTGTGGTTGGGACAAATTTTTTTCATTGACTATTGTAGATTGACAAAAGACATACGTTTGGACTAATTCCTATGTTACAAATTTTAGTTTGTTTAGAGTGTATAACTTTATAAACACAATATTAGTTGTACTACCAAAGACGCGTATTTGATATTTATCTAATTAAAGGCACAATTCATATTAAAAAACAACAAAATCTTCAATGTATATTTTTCATTCTTTAGAAATAACTATATAACTCGAGTTGCATCAATTTCATTGTAGAACCAATGCAACAAAATGTTGTACAACTATTAAAGTTTCTGCGTGTGGAAGTTGGTGAAGTTGCAAAGTACTTAACCAATCAGGAGCGATGACGTTGTTTGTACGTTGAGTAATAATTCTTAATGGTATATATCAAACAACAAACAACAATATTCATCATTCTTTCAAATAGAGAAACTTTCAATCTTCAAAACAATAAGGGACCTGATTGAGTGCCTTCAATTCTTCCTGTACCAGCTGTAATTTGTTTTGCTAGTAATAGTGCTTACATCGTAGGAATCATTTCGGTTGTGAAAGAAACGTTTCAAGGCTGTTTGAATAACTGTAAGATCTAGGTTAAGGATAACTTAGGATCTTACTTTTAATGTCTATATTAATCAGTTAGGATTAGTATCGTGAGAAGTGTTGTATCTTCTCTGGCTCATCTAAGTAATAGGTGACATTGCTTTGTGTGGAGGTTAGTAGGCTAATCTCCTTTTGTAAACTTGTTTTACTTTTTCTAGGAGAATTTCACAACCGCGTTTACCCCATAGATTTAACCGGTGTCGTCGTCCTATTTGAGGACTAAGACTAGCCTCTTAGTTTACATCATCACATTCATAAGTCTAATTTAGTGGAAAATTTAAAAAATTTTATTACTTTACATTGGAGGTTTACATATAATAGATATATATGGATACACATACAGTAGAATATAGAGATATATATAGATATATATAGATATATATATATATAATATTATCTATATAGAGAGATTATATATATAGATATATATATATATATATATATAGATATATATATATAGGTAGTATGTAGGTATGCTAATATATGTAGGGAAGGAGGTAGGGAGAGATATAGAGGAGATAGAGGATATAGAGAGAGAGATAGTAGAGAGATAGAGAGAGAATAGATGGAGGAGTAGGATAGAGATAGAGAGAGATAGAGAGAAGAGAGGGCGAGTATATGGATGTAGATAGAGGGATAGAGGTAGGAGATAGCTACATACAGCATAAAGAGGGATGTAGAGAGAGAGATAGATGATAGATATATAATATAGATAGATAGAGAGAGAAGAGAGAGGGTAGTGTAGGATATAGAGAGAGAAGATAGAAGAGAGGATATAGATAGATAGATAGATAGATAGATAGGAGGATGAGAGGTAGAGAGAGATAGAGATATAGTGATAGAGATGAGACATAGAGATAGAGATAGAGATATATGTGAGGGAGTATATGCAACATACAGATATATATATAGAGACATAGATAGATAGAGAGAAGAGAGAGAGAGAGAGAGAGATGAGAGACAGAGGGATAGAGACAACATGACAGCAGAGAGAGAGAGGACAGAGATAGAGAGAGAGAGATAGAGAGAGAACAGACAGACAGAGAGAGAGAGAGAGGACAGAGATATAGAGACAGACAGACAGAGAGAGAGAGACAGACATAGGTAGATATATATATATATAGATATGTATGTATGTATATATACATATATATATATATATATATTATGTATGTATGTATATATATATATTGTATGTATGTATATATATATATGTATATAATATATATATATATATATATATATATATATATATATATTATTATATATATGTGTGTATCAAGTATACGTAGACCCTTGTATAGGAAAGTTACTTAGCCTTCTACTTTTATTGCACAAACATATATAAGATAAAGAATTAGTCTGAAAGATAGTCTCATCTCATAACCATCTAGCTAGATTAGAGATTTTGGGACACAGACCATACATCAATGTTAAGAGAGACACATATCGGCTTTCTACAATCCGTACTCAAATGAAAGGAGATAGAATATAATAGTATTAGAACTAAAATGACAACATAAGATCGATATTGGCATCGCCCTTGGAAAAATGAGGACCTACATGCATGGATGATCAAAGGATCCAAGTCTTTCTTCAAGTCGCCTTCCAAAACACTTCAACGACCAGAACCTAAAAATGTTTTTGGGGGGGGGGGGGGAGGAAGAAAATGACGTTAGTGTGACACTTGTACTGAGTATGAGAAGACAAGCACATATAAGATCAAATCATGCTAAAAAGGGACATTTTTATAAAATATGCATTTTTTTAAAAAACCAATGTACACATCCAACAAAACCATACCAATCAACATTTCATAATTATTAAGTCATAGGCATGCTCCTCACAATACCTCAAGTTCAAGTCTAGTGAAGTCAACCCTTCATATCATGTAGATGGATACATACTTAATTAACACCATCACCAAGTCATATTTAAACAATAATCATGAATAAGAATACACTTCATTATAGCAAAACAAGATAACTAATCATGAATCCTTATCAACCAACATGTGCAATGACCAAGCAAAGCCCCATAACCTCACTCAATCAAGCAACCCAACAAGAAATCATGACTAACAACCTACTTCACGTAACATGACATTAAGATATACATTTCAAATTCCTTTAAAAATATAACCCAACACATACTTATAAGTGAACTAATCAACATATAGTATCAACAAGGTGCAATATTATCATATATATGCCATATATCATCGTAAACATAAACATATATACGAACATCCTCCTATGATTCCCCTCAGGGCTAACTAGTGCAATGCTTTGATAGAGTCCCATACCCCTACCTAGATCCCTTAGGTTATCCTAGTTAGAGTTCCATCCTTGAATTCATTTTACCTTTTGGGAACATCTCGTTCTAACAGACATAGACCACATGAGCTACTGTGGAATCTGGTGTCATAAAACCCTACACCAAAAGAAGGCGAACTACTATCCAAGGTAGTTCAAAACATAATGTATAGTAATTACGTGGATCCATTAGCTAGTATTCCTATGGAGACGACATAGTTCAAGAACTAGGAGATATAGTTGAGACCATTTTTATGCTTTATGCATTGTAGTCTCCAATATCAAGAGTATTTTAGTGCTCCTACCTTCCTTATGTGGGAAGGGACACTCCTCAATCTATTTCACTCGGTGCTAAGATAGAGTCCCTTAATAAACCTCAAAACATAGTCAAGACTTTTAAATTCAACATCATACAATCCTATCAATCCTAACACAAGGCTTACTCCAATGTAACATAATAACTTAACAACAATTAATCACTATTGGAAGTAAATATAAAGATTATAAGACTTACCAAGTCTCCTTCATAGTTCTTCATTTAGGCCTTACCGTAAACCCACAGTAAAATCCAATTCAGATGTATCACATCATAATCCAATAATCAACATTATAACAAAACTAGAAGAATCAGTACACCATAATTCAATACTAATCAAAGCTTAAAACAAGATACTTACGTCAATTCTCTTAACCTAGATCACTTCTTAAGAACTAGTATGGAAGGCTATAAATAATCCTAATTTATTTATAATTAGTGTAACAACGTCATCTAATAGTGATTTAACCAATAATCAAGTCAATTGAATCAATCACAACCTAATTAACATCAAGATCAAACCTAGGGTTAAGGATCATGTTCTTCTATTTAGATCAAAACATAACAAACTATCCTAATCAAGTTAAAATACCTGTTAATATATTCAAATTATACAATAGAAAACATAAAAAATTCAATTCATAACCCTAATTTCGAGATTGAGAAGAACCCAGATGAAAACCCAACTTTTGAAAACATTATGAAGGAACCCTTTGAGGAAAGAGGTATCAAAGGTAAATTAGATTCCATACCTTAACGCTTGATGAAGATTTGTTGGTGAAATAGTCCCTTTCCAGCCCCAAAAACCTCCCCCTATCTTGTCTTCAGTAGTGTCTTCAAATAGAGAGACAAAGAAGAGAGTTTATTTTGTGAGTTATGTTTAGATTAATGAGGGTTGGGGTCTTTATATGGGGGGGGGGTTAAATTAGTTAATTAATCTTCCTTTAATCCCTAAATAAATCCTAAACCCTTTAATTATTTTAATTGGACTTAACTTAAATTTTTCAGAAAAATGGACCCTCACAGACGGAACCCCGTCGATGGGCCGTCTGTGTGTCTACGGTTGGTCCCCCGTTCATCCTGCAAAACCACCGACTTTGTATAAGACTTGTGCAGGAGAGGGCTTCTCAATTTTTTTTAAGTGTGGGATGACAATTTTAATAGATGCCCCGTCGATCCACACACGATCCATTCCCTGGCTTTCGTTGTTTGCAACACTGCCCAAGCAGTGTTGCCTCCTACGTGGTAGGGTCCTCCTCAAGGACCCTTGGTTGATCCTTGGGGAGTAGTACTTGTAGGTTTCGACCATGAATCACCTTAACCATTTTTTATACACAGTTCCACCTAATTTCATGAATTTTTGACTCCTAAAAGCTAGTCAAATAGTCTAAGGCACACTAGTACCCCTTAGAACTAGTTTCCAAACATCATGGACGTTCTTGGATGTTTTGGTTCATAAACTTCCTAAATGAATTATATTCATTATAATAGGTCTTAAAACAGTGTTTAGACCCCATGTCACCTATGTTAGGTTTTATCAATCGTCTTAGATTTTTGAAGTGTTACATTATCGCCCCCCCCCTTAGGAACATTCGTCCCTGAATGGCACTTAAATTCGTTTAAAGGAAGGAATAAACTCAAGACTACCAGTCCAACCAATCAAAAATATCAAATCAACATAAATCATACCATTTGAACATGGAAATATCACAATTCCAATAGCCACACATAAGGCTCAAACACTTCATCATTAGGCATTTCCTTCTCACTACACACATGAGCTCAACATACATTACATGAGTCAATTAGCACAAGGTTCGACTTATCAATAGGTTACACAACTTTTCACTAAAACCCACCATGTAAAAATACACAATATAACTCAAACAAACCAAAAAGGCAAAATTTCAAGTTTTAGCATCAACTTACTGTAATTCACTATAATACAACCCAAAAATACCCATTTTGCAAAACTTCACCAAAAATCAAGCAACTTCAATTTCTAGTCATATTTATATTATTGAAACGAATGAGTAACCTTAATTATCAAAAACATGATGGTAACAGTACTTTTGTCTTCCTCGGTCTTTCATGTCGCACCCTCAATTAGGTGATTCTTCCATAACACTTTTACGGAAACCACCTCTTTATTCCGTAACTTCTTGACTTGCCTATCAAGAATTTGAACCGGAACTTCCTCATATTAGAGGTTATCCTTGACACTAAGACCCTCAATAGGAAGAATAGACTCGGGATGAACCGAAGCCAATTCACTAGGAAGTTTCAATTCATAGGCAACCTTTCCAACTCTTTATAATATTTCATAAGGACCCACATAACAAGGACTTAACTACCCTTTCTTGCCAAATCTAAAAACCCCTTTCATTGGTGAAATTCTCAAGTACACTTTATCACCTTCTTCAAAGTCCAAATCCCTTCTCTTATGATCGGCATAATACTTTGGCGACTATAGGCCATTTGCAACCGGTTCCTTATGATATGAACCTTTTCCAAAGTCTTATAAACCAAATTTGGACCAAGAAGCGAGGGCTCTCCTACTTCAAACCATCCAATAGGGTACCTACATCTCCTACCATGCAAAGCTTCATAGGGAGCCATGGAAATGGATGAACGTAAACTATTATTATAAGCAAACTCCACCAAAGGCAAATGCTTATCCCAATTCCCTTTAAAATCAGTAATTCAAGACCTAACCATATCCTCAAGGTTTGAATAGTGCATTCCTCTTAACCTTCTGTTTGGGGATGAAAAACGGTACTCAATTTCACCTTAGTACCCAACTCTTTTTGGAATGACCTCCAAAACCTAGATGTGAATTGCGGAGCCTGATCCGATATTATGGATAAGGGAATACCATGGCGACACACAATCTCATCTATGAAGTTCCTAGAATAATCTTCCGCCGAATAAGTAGACTTGATGGGAATAAAGCGAGCGGATTTAGTCAACCTATCCACAACCACCCGTATTGAATCATATGACGTTTGAGTTCGAGGTTAACCCACTACAAAGTCCATAATGATGTCTTCCCACTTCCAAGTAGGAATTTTGATCTCTTGTATTAAGCCACCCGTCTTTTGATGTTCGACTTTTACTTTTTGGCAATTTGGACACTTAGCGACAAACTCCTCTATGTCTTACTTCATACCTTTCCACCAAAATACTTCCCTAAGGTCATGATACATTTTCTTCGAACCCAGATGAATTGAGTAGCGGGATCCATGGGCTTCTTCAAGGATCCGGTCCCTCAACCCGTCTACATTAGGAACACATAGTCTCCCTTGGCACCTTAAAATACCATCACCCAAGGGAGAATGAATTGATGAGCTTGCCAAGGACCGATGCTTTGAAATCCATTAATGATTTGTTGTTGCTTGGACTACACCTCAACCACTAATTATGATTCGGAATTATTACAAACCATGAAACCACCATCCGAACAATCTTCCAACCTCACCCCAACCTATCCAACCTGTATACATCCTTCACTAGGTCTTTCTTGGCTTTGTCGATGTGGGATACAGTACCCATAGTCATACGACTGAGGGCATCCGCAACCATATACCTTACCGAGGTGATAGAGGACACTCATATCGTAATATTTCAACAACTCTAACCACCTTCTTTGCCAGAGATTAAACTACTTTTGGGTGAACATATATTGGAGACTTTTATGATAGGTAAATGCATCAACATGAACCCCATACAAGTAATGCCTCCATATTTTTAAAGAAAACACCACGGCTGCTAACACAAGGTCATGAGTTGGATAGTTTTTCTCGTGTACCTTAAGTTTCCTAATGATATACCATGGTTTCACGGTATTATTAATACGTTTTCCTTAAGTTTAGTGTGTCCAAAAGCATTTTTGTGCTAAATTTTATGTAAGTTTCTCTTTATTTGCAGGATATCTGTCTGAAAGAAGAATGTGGAGGTTTTTGAGCAAGAAATATAGAAAAGCACCACCTATGGAGATTGTGACGGTCCGTCATGCTCGCGACGGTCCGTAGGTGGCATCGTAGTGCAACTGCTGAAGTAAGATGGGGAATTCTAACCAAGTGTGGGGTTACGGAGTGCGTTACGGACCGTCGTAGCTATGACGGTCTGTCCTGCTGGTTCATCGTGAAGATCAGAGAAGTAGTCCAGTACCCAAATTACAAGAGTTCAAGTGTTTTGGAACAGAGACCCTCGACGGACCGTTGTGCCTCTGACGATCCGTCATATCTGCCGTCAAGGGTAATAAAGAGAGAAGCAGAAGAAATTGCACAAGTATGGGACGACGGAGTCCATGACGGTCCGTTGTGATCACGACGATCCGTCGCGAGGTCCGTCGACCCAGCCGCGTTTTGACAGATTTCAGCAAATAGAGTCCTTATTTAATTATTTTTTTTATTTTTTATAAATAGTTTGAAAAACATTATTTTTGAGGTTAGACCCTTGATTATTTTTAGACTATTTGTTAGACTCTGTATTATTTGTTAGACCCTTGATCATTGTGAGATTCTTGATTATTTTGAGATTCTTGTAATTGATTCTTGGTGAATTTTGTTGATTAATCAAGCAAACTATCGGATATTACTCTTTCTCATTAAAGTAAGTACATGAATTCTTATGACATATATTTGAATATTGTGATTATGAATATGGGTAACTAAACTCCATAACTAGGGTTGTGGGAACCATAGGCGAATAATGAGGTTAAACCTAACTAAAATAACAATTCTAGAATAGTGTCTTGCATGTATTGATAATTCTTTCGCTTAGAATTCTTTTTAACGGATGGCGAACGTTAGAACTCGTCTCTATGCTACTTGCCGGACCAAGGAGGTAGATAATAGAAAAAGAATTATCAACATAGATTTAGTGTATGCTATCTAATAGGCTAGTATTGATTGGTACGAGGTAATAATTTAGTCAAATATCGAATACAATGCTTAATATGAGGTAAAGATAAGGTTAGTATAGCAACACACGTAGCCGGACCAAGGTGCGGAGTGAAATTTTCTCGATGCCGGACCAAGGATTTAGAAATACATAACTTATCACTTTGCATGCAAGATACTAGGAAATAATTTTTATAGTTAGAATTATCAAGTTATGAACCTGTGGGGAACACGTAAATTGATTAATTGATTAAACTACAAAATTCGAAGTTGTTAGTCGTCTCCTTCAATTTCGCTAGTTATTTTCATTTATTTAGAAATAGAAAACCCCCCATTTATTATTTTTGCTTTCCAAGGATGTAATTGACTGAACAATAGTAATAATAGATTGAAGTTAAGTCTAAACTTTAATCCTCGTGGGAACGACCTAACCTCATTAGTTGTGTTATTTACTTGAGACGACCGCTTTACTTCTTATTTGAGAAGTAAGTTTGAGCGTATCAAATTTGGCGCCGCTACCGAGGATAGTAGCTTTTAGATTAACTTAAACTTATTACTTTAGATTAGTTAATATTTTCTTGATTTTACTTTTTTTTTATTGTTTTTGATTCTTGCAGAACCCTTCTTTGTATGTCAAATACACGGAGAGGAAGAGAACCATTGTTTCCCTACGATCACGAATTAGAGCATACACTATGCAACATAAATAAAAAATTGTGAATTAATGATGATGATCCAAAGCAGAACATCCCAGCGCCAGTTGATGTTCATGATTAGTTGTTACCCGATTCTCCGGGTGAACACCAACAGAGAGGACAAAATCCCGCTCCACGGCCCCAAGAATACTACAGAGGCTATGAAAATATAACAGACTCCGATGGGCCAGTTGTTTTTCCCCCTCTACCAGCAAGCCACACTTTTGTGGTAACTAGTAGCTTGATGCAATTTCTCACTGCAAGAGGTTTGTTTTCAGGGCTACCTTCTGAGGATCCACATGCCCATATAGCTAAGGTAAGGGAAGTGTGTAAAAGCTGTGTAGGGAGGCCTGACTTGGACTTGGATGTAATAGGGCTAAGAGTGTTTCCTCTCTCACTGACGGGAGAGGCTGCTATATGGTTCACTGAGCTCCCTTACAACTCAATTTTCACTTGGAACCAACAAAGGGACATTTTCTTAGCATGCTACTACCCGGTCTCCAAGAAACGAACCACAAAGACAGAGTGAACAACTTTGTGGCACTACCAGGAGAGTCAGTTAGCAGTTCTTGGGATAAATTCACATCGTTTTTGAGAAGTATCCCAAATCACTGTATAGATGATGAGTCACTGAAGGAATACTTCTACCGGGGACAGGATGATAATACTAAATCGGTGTTGGACACTATAGCAAGTGGATCTTATGGGGAGTGTCCTTATGCTGTTATTGCTGAAAAATTAGAGAAAATCTCCCAGAATAATAAATCTTGGAGTACTAGGAAGTGAGATACCGGGAGAAATACCTTCGCAGTGCAGTCCACTCACAACCCAGCCACATATGAGATTCGTGAAGAAATGGCTCAGATGAGAACTGAGCTTGGGTTGGTACTAAAACATGTCACTGGGGGTGCAGAAAAGATAAATGCAGTCAACTACTTATTGAAACCACCACCAAAAAATGATAAGTGCTATTATGAGGAGGACTCATATGCGGTAAATGAGCAGATGGGGGGTTTTCGACCGAGTGCCCAAGGCTCTAATCAGAATAATTGGTGCCAAGGTCAAGGGAACCAAGGTAAGAACTATGGTAACTATAACCGTGATGGTCATTATGTCCGAGATGGAAACTACAACCGCGACAACAACTTCAACAGGGGTAACTATGGTAATAGAAATGATAGGAATGTCCCCTATGTTCCTCTTCAAAATCGTGAAGTTACTCCTAACGATGGTGGAGGTTGTATGGCGCGAGTTGAGGATATGTTGCATAAAATGATGAGGAGGTTCGATGCTAGTGATGAGCACAATAAAGAGTTGAGGAATGATTTAGCGGTTATGGGTAAGAAGTCGATACACAAGCAATATCGATTAAGCAACTAGAGTTACAATTGGCCCAATTATCTGTGGCTGTGAACACACGGCAACCGGGTACTCTTCCTAGCAACAGTTTGCAAAATCCAAAAAATGATGGACATTGTATGACAATCACTACTTGCGGTGGCAAGCAAATAATTGACCCACCTATGCCGTCTAATAAGAAAAAGGTGACAAAAGATACTGATAAAGTGGTAGATGTTAATGGTGAAGTAGAGGATAACACTGCAAAAGATGTTGAAGTGCCTAAAAAGGTAACTCCCATGCCTAGGACACCGCCCCCATTTCCTCAAAGATCAGTGAAGAACACCGAGGATGGTAAATATCGGCGTTTTATAACAATGTTGAAGCAACTTTCTATGAATGTCCATTTGGTAGAAGCTTTAGAACAAATGCCCAGTTACACCAAGTTTATGAAAGATCTGGTTACAAAGAAAAGATCTGTCACTTTTGAGGATGATGATATAATGCAGCATTGAAGTGCTATTGCTACAAGATCACTGGTACAAAAGAAAGAAGATCCGGGTGCGTTCACTATTCCTTGTAAACTCGAGCTATTACATTTGGCAAAGCATTATGTGATCTGGGGGCAAACATTAATCTTATTCCCCTCTCAATTTACAAGAAGATGGGTATGGGTTATCCAAAGCCCACTGCGATGTGGCTACTGATGGCTGATCAAACAATAAAAAGGCTTATAGGATACTCCACGATGTGCTAGTAAAAGTGGAGTCGTTCATATTTCCGGCAGATTTTCTTATTCTTGATTGTGAAGTCGATTTTGAAGTGCCCATTATTCTGGGGAGGCCATCTCTTGCTACAGGAAGAGCGTGAGTAGATATGGAAAATGGGTAGATGAAATTTCTGGTTAACAATGAGAAGTGACCTTTAACATTTGTAGGTCCACGAGGCACAGTTGTGAGCTCAAATCGGTATCTGCTATATCCTACAACATTGGTGAGACATCTGAGACACCAATAGAAGAACGTCTAGGTGTAGAAGCATTAGCGGCAGTGATAATGAATTTTGATAGCGATTGCAGTGAAGAGTATGAGTCATTAGTCGCGGCTCTTGATCGAGGTGATGTTCGGTTTAAACCGAAGAAATATGAGTTAGCTATGAAGAACCGCGAGTCCCCACCCGCGAAACCATGTACAGAGGAGGCTCCAAAGTTAGAACTAAAAGCTCTCCCACATCATCTCAGGTATGAATTCTTATGAAATGGTGACAATTTACCGGTAATAATCGCATCAGACCTGAATAAACAACAAGTTGAGAGTTTGGTGAAAATGCTAAAAATGTTCAAAAGAGCTATTGGGTGGACTATTGCATACATTATTGGGATCCCTCCTGGTATTTGCTCTCATAAAATCCAAATCATGCCTGATCATAAGCCAAGTATTGAGCACCAGAGACGCTTAAATACACCTATGCAAGAGGTCGTGAAGAAGGAAATCATTAAGTGGTTGGGTGCCGGAGTATTCTATCCGATCACTGTAGTAGTTGGGTATTCCGTGTTCAGTGTGTACCTAAGAAAGGGGGGATGAATGTGGTCCACAATGAAAAAAATGAACTTGTTCCAATGAGATTGGTTACTGGATGGAGGGTGTGTATGGATTACCGCAAATTAAATGCATGGACTGAAAAAGACCACTTTACTATGCCCTTCATGGATCAGATGTTGGATAGACTTGCCGGAAAAGGGTGGTACTATTTTCTTGATGTATTTGGGGTATAATCAGATTTCTATTGCACCAGAAGATCAAGACAAAACCACTTTTACGTGTCCATATGGGACCTTTGCGTTCAGAAAAATGTCGTTTGGGTTGTGCAATGCACCCGCCATATTTCAGAGATGTATGATGTCGATATTTTCCGACATGGTGGAAGATACTATAAGAGTTTTTATGGATTTTTTTATGTGGTTGGTGATTCATTCGAGCGGTGTTTGAACAATTTATCTGAGGTCCTTAAGAGTTGTGAAGACTGCAATTTAGTACTAAATTGGAAAAAATGCCATTTCATGGTGAAAGAAGGTATTGTTTTGGGTCATCGCATTTCAGAAAAGGGCATCGAGGTTGATTGAGCTAATGTCGAGGTAATAGAGAGACTTCCCCCACCTATCTCTATGAAAGGTGTAAGAAGCTTTCTTGGGCATGCATGTTTTTACCAGCGATTCATCAATGACTTTTCAAAGATTGCACATCCATTGTGAAAACTGCTGGAGATAGATTGTAAATTTTGTTTTGATCCTGTCTTAAAGCATTTGGCGAGCTAAAAGAAAAATTGGTGTTTGCACCTATCCTTATTTCTCCAGATTAGAACAGTCCATTTGAGGTGATGTGCGATGCTAGTGGGGTTGCTCTTGGTGTAGTATTGGGACAAAGAAAGAATAAAATCCTTCACCCCATTTACTATGCTAGTAAAGCCTTAAATGAAGCCTAGAAATGAAGCCTAGAAGAACTACACAATGACTGAGCAAGAAATCCTTGAAGTAGTCTTTGATTTTGAAAAATTTTGCTCCTATTTGCTAGATACTAGATTTATAGTGCATAGTGACCACTCGACATTGAGATATTTGATGGCAAAGAAGGATGAGAAACCTAGGTTGATTCGTTGGGTATTACTACTACAAGAATTTGACTTTGAAGTGATGGATAGAAAAGGAACTGAAAATCAAGTTGCTGATCATTTGTCCCGTGTAGAGGATGAAGCTATGAGAGAGTTAGGGGATAAGACTGACATTGATGATACTTTCCCCGAGAGAGTTAGGCAAACTATCTGGCTAGTGTTATTGTTCCATCAGACTTGTCCTTCCATCAAAGAAAAAAGTTCATGTACGATGTGAAGAAGTTCTTTTGGGATGAACCATACTTATATAGGATTTGTGCCGACGGAATTATATGGCGTTGTGTGCCAGAATATGAGATGTTGAGTGTGTTGGAAGCATGCCATTCCTCACCCGTTGGTGGACATCACAGCGGTATCCGAACCATTCATTAGATATTACAATATTCTTATTATTGCCCAACTCTTCATCAAGATGCTCATAAGTTTGCTAAAGCATGTGATCGTTGCCAACGAGATGGTGACATTTTAAGAAAGCAAGAGCTCCCTCTAAAAACCATTCTAGTGATTGAGTTATTTGATGTTTGGCATATTGACTTTATGGGCCCTTTGTGAGTTCTCGTGGAATTAAGTACATTCTAGTAGCGGTTGATTATGTATCTAAATGGGAGGAAGCCATCGCCCTCGCAAACAATGAAGAGAAGAGTTTCACTGCGTTCTTAAAAAAGAATATATTCTCTCATTTTGGCACCCCAAGGGCAATTAATAGTGATGGGGGCTCCCAATTCTGAAACAGATTGTTCAAGGGGTTATTGGACAAATATGGGGTTCGCCATAATGTGGCCACTCCTTACCAACCTCAAACTAGTGGGCAAGTTGAAATGTCAAATCGGGAGATCAAACAGATATTGTCAAAAACAGTGAACGCTAGTAGAACGGATTGATCAAGGAGGCTTGATGATGGTCTTTGGGCCTACTGGACAACGTATAAGACTCCCATAGGTATGTCCCCATACCAACTTGTATATGGGATAGCTTATCATCTTCCAGTTGAGTTAGAGCATAAAGCCATGTAGGCTATGAAGAAGTTTAAAATGGATTGGAGTGAAGCTGCAGAACAACGATTAACTAGGTTGAATGAACTCGATGAATTTCACCTGGAATCTTATGAAAGCTCAGTCCTCTACAAAGAAAAGACGAAGAAGTAACATGACCAAAAAATTGAAAAATGAGAGTTTATGGTTGGGGACTTGGTGCTTTTATTCAATTATGGGTTGCGCTTGTTTCAGGGCAAGCTCAAGTCCAAATGGACTGGTCCTTACTTGGTTACCCAACTATTCCCTGATGGAGCATTTGAGTTGGAAACTAATGAAGGTGTGCTATTTAAGGTGAATGGAAAACGCATAAAAATCTACCTCGGTCATGCTGAATCGGCGAATGAAGTGATCGAGGCATACCATCTTGATGAAGTCTGAGTAATCAAGTGTCCTTAGTCCTACCGCGACGTTAAATCAGGCGCTTTTTGGGAGGCAACCTAGTACTTATAGTTTTTGTTTTTAGTAATGGTAGCATTTTCTAGTAATGGGTTTTAAATTTGCAGGCACATCACCAGGAAATTTTGCAGAAAATCACTATGGAGCAGTCACTGACGGATACATCGACGGACCATTGTGCTTGTGACGGACCGTCACATGAATCCGTTGTGCCAGGTACGTCTTTCTGTTATTTTCAAACTAGGGAACACACAACGGAGTCAACGACGGACCATCGTTGGGGACTCATCGCGTCATTAATGAAGCGTACCCGACCCGACCCGGCTGCGGTTTTTTTTAAAAATTCAACATTTAAAACCCCCACCCCTTCATTTCACCCCATTCCTTCCCTCTTTCTCCCATTTCCCTCCCTTTTCAACTTCCAAAGATCATAACCCTCCTCTCTTACAACCGATTATTTTATTTTCCCCAAATTCCCCAATTCCTACAATTCACAATCTACTAGGCGGAGTGTGTTGTTGTGGGTCTCTACTTGATCACCAAGTACTTTCCTCTCTTGTTTTTCTCTAATTCTCAGGTAGTGTCTCTAATTTCTACTCATTTATATTGCATTTTTGTTTATCAATTAGTATTAGCCTAGTTCTTCTTGATAGGTTCATTCTGTACTAAAATTCTGTCTGACCTAGATTGAAAATCCTTGAAATTGCTGTGTTAGAACTCTAGAAATAGGTGCTTTAGCATTGTTAGTTTACTAGGTATTTGGGTTAGACAAATGTAGGTTAAAACGTTACCAATTTGATTTGGTTCATAGGGGATAAATGGGGCATCCCCAGTTCTGTCACTGAGTTACAGAATGAGACCCTGATGACGGACCATCGTTCCCACGACGGACAGTCATTGAGTCCATTCCAACAAGCTTAACACCCCACTGTCCAATTTTCTCCAAGTGTCCACCAACGGCCACATGCGACGGACCGTCGTTCCCACGACGGTCCGTCCTGTACAACCGTTCTGGTTGTCAGAGACCCTATTCCTAAGGGTCTCTCACTTTTTCTAAGTGTCCTCCAATGGACACATGCAACGAACCGTCGTTCCTACGATGATCCATCCTGCACAACCGATCTGGTTGTTACAGAACCTGTTCCTAAGGGTCTCTCTCTATTTTTGTAAGTCTCCTCAAACGGACATCTACGACGGACCATCATACCCACGATGGTCCGTCCTGTATAACCGTTATGACGGTCAGAGACCCCTCTCTTAAGGGTCTCCATACTTTTTCTGAGTGTCCTCTTACGGACAACTATGATGGACCCTCATACCCTCGACGGTCCGTCCTACATGACCGTTATGATGGTCAGAGACCCCTCTCCTAAGGGTCTCCATATTTTTTTCAAGTGTTCTTTGACGGAAACCTACGACGGACCGTCGTAACTGTGATGGTCCATCCTACACATACCGTCATACTTGTAATAGACTCTCCTTCAGGGTTCTCCATATAAACAAAGTCTAAGAAGGACACGACGGACCCCATGACGGTCCGTCATACTCACGACGAGCCGTTACCTGGCTCGTCGTGTTTCACTGTTACTATAAAAATGTCATTACATCTTAACTCTTTTATTTATTTTTTGTGGTTTTGCTAGTCTTGTCTGCTCTTTTTAGTACTAATATTGATTCTTTACAGGTATTATCCATTATAGCACCAAAACAAGATCGAGTCTATGCACGCGGACGATCAAAGTCTGTCGCTCCGGCTGCCCACCTGGTCATTGGCTCTGATGATGAGTGTGATCCCGAGTACGTTCCCCCATACACTTCCATCCCATCCTGAGATGCACGTTCTTCTAGAGCCACACCCAAAACGGTGGCGTCCGGCGTAGTGACTGCCTCCTTGTCTAATGAGGAGCGCACACTGACCGGCACACCTTCTGGGTCAGCTACTAATGAACAAGGATCGTCTGGATCCTTAGGAGTTTTGTGGTCGGAGGAAGCCTGTAGATCTGCTGAGGTTCCCACACCCGCCACTGCTGCAGAGTCTGCCTCGTCTGATGAGGCTGCCAGTTCGGAATCCACACCTGGTTCACCAACTCGTGCTCTCACCCCGATTACCAACCAGCCAACCGATGGTGTGTCAATGGGCAGTATCAGGTCTATTCCGAAGCAAAGTTCTTGAATGGAAAAGGAGTCATGACTCAGACACTTACATTAGGGTGGCGAGTCCTTACGGGAAGTCTCCCGACGATGCCAGAGATCCAAAATATCTTCACCAGACATCGATTGGAGTGGACAACACGTCCGTTGGGACGTTATAGTGAAGAGTTGGTCCGAGAGTTCTACGCCTCCTACGTAGCGACTCTCAGATCACAGATTGATAGGCGGGCTGCCCCCGCCAAACAGGCCCCCATGGAGCAGGTCCGAGTACGTGGCATTCAGGCTGATATCTCCCTGCCTTCCATCTACCAGTATCTATACGACGAGAATGTTGATGCTAATCAAAACCCCTCTCACCGCCGAGTTTGACTACCGATGGCAGATTGTCAATGATGGCCGATTCCTGCGTGAGCAATAGCTGAGAGAGACCACCAAGAGGTGGATGGACCTGCATTTGTCCGTTGATGGTGAGGGTGCTGTTTGGGTGACCGAGCCGAAGGGATCCATCAAGAAGGCCAACCTGACCTTTACGACAAAGTTTTTGTGGTTGATTGCCCCCGACTGCCTTTCCCCCACAGTCACTGATAATACAGTCACATGGGATCTAGCAGTATTGATGGGGCTGTGATGATAGCCGGGTTTGAGGTGGATTTTGCTTGGCTTCTATAGGCTGTCATGCACAAGAGGGCTTTTAAGGTCACAACTACTTACCTTTCCCGTGCATGATATTTTCTCTATGCAGGTCCGCAGGTGTGCCTATATGACACGTTGATCAGCTCAATACCCCGCAGGGCACTGTTGATATCGGCCTCATCAGGGATGAGGCCAATGAGTTGGCTCCACGCAGAAGGCCCCGTCCAGAGTTTCCTCCACTTGGTGACAATCTGGCTGATACGGTAGCACAGACCCGCACGGCTAGGCAGTCGGCTTCCACTAAAACTACCCCGGTCGAGTCTATCCCAGGTAGTATCAATGCCCCGAGCTCCTCTCGCTCATCCCCTTTACCCGCTCTGGTCCCGCTTGCTAGGGTCCAGAAATTAGATGCACAAATGGCTACACTTCTGCATTATATGCATCCTTGGATGCAGAGGTCTATTGATGAGGAAGAATAGAGCTTGGAGCGGAGAATGGTCCAGCGTACAAAGCAGAAGATCACTGAGGTTCTTCAACGCTTGGACGCTTTTGAGTTGCGGTGCTAGCTTGTCCTGCCCCTCCGGTGGATGTGTCGACTTTTCAAGTTGCGGTCGATAGTCTTCTTTCACAGATATTGATATGATCTTAGAGGCTAGGGTGCCTGAGTCTAAGGCCCCATCTGCAGAGCTTGCTGAAGACACAGTGATGGCGGACCTATTCGCCACATAAGAGATTCCACCACCTCCCCCTGGAGAGCATGCCACGAGGCATAGGGGTCGAGAGGAGGATAAATCTCGAGCACGGAAGAAGGAGTGCCATGAGATGGAGGCAGGGAGGAGAGGCTCGCTTGCTGAAGAGGAGACGCGTCAGATGAGAGCAGTAGAGTTAGCTACTGGGGCGTCTAGCTCCGAAAATGTGGAGATAGCGGGAGGTACTGCTGATAGTGTTGTTGATGCTGAGGACACTACCGAGGGTTTCCAGATTAAAGAGGTAGTGGGTTCCGGGGAACCGGACCCACCAGCTTGCTGATCGTCGACGCTTTGCGCCCTAGGTTTGCTTCACCTACCACTCTAGTATTTCAATTTTTTTATTTATTGGGGACAATTGCATGTATTTTTGTTGGGGGTGGGGTAAATGGAAACTGAGTGCTAGGGTGAAGTCTGAGTAGCCCAATTCACTATCCTCTTTTGGGGTTTTCTTGATTGTGTTCTTTTTCCCCAAGAGACTTAAAACTTTTTCAGTTGAACCGGCATGTCTATATCTTGTGTACATAGTTTAATTCTGAAGCATGATGACTAAAATGATATCCTGATAGAATGGAAAATGATGCATGACTAGGCATAGTAATTGATAAATGTGTGGATCTAAGCATGACATAGAGGTACACCACTGCATGACCCTAAGTCAAATTCGAAGTAGGTGTCTGATAATCTGGTAGAGTAATGAGATGTCGTGTGAGTGTGAGGAAGATTTGAATATTCCACTATTTAAACTGAGCTAGAACTTGCCTGGTTAGTCCTGCCAAGTAAGCTGTAATAGACAATAAGGAATGGATCATAGGCCCTAATTCAATATAGACCATTTTTAGCCTAAATAAAATAAAACCAAATGAAATTTATCCTTCTTTGATCCATATGATTTGAGCTTAAAATACACCTTTCTTTTTCACCCTAACTGATCTTTTATGAGAATAATGTGTTGGACCTGGTTCCTCCTTGGACATGTGCACCTCAGCTTATGCCAAAAGCATAAGTTGAGGGTGGATAATGCATTAAACAATCCTTTTTATGGCCGTGACCCAACTTTGGGTATTGTGTACTTTGACTCATGGCAAAGCCATGAGTTGAGGGTGGGTATTAAGAGGAATGCTTTGGAAAGTGGGGTTGAAAGAACAAAGAGAGAGAAAGAACAAAAGTAAAGTGACTCAAGAAAAAAAAATATACAAGAAACACAAGCAATAAAAGAAGAGAGTCACTTACACAAATGGAGAAAGAAGGTAAAATAGCAGGGTGAAAGAATATGAGAAACAGGGAAAATAAAATGATAGAAAATGGTATGTTTAGCCGATATGTCATGGAGGGAAAAAAGTAACTAAAGTATACCTAAATATACCCTACCTGACCCTGAGCCTATGTTACAAGCTAAAAAAGTCCTATCGTGATCCTAAGAGTTGGATAGCGAACTTAAAGCAGTGAAAATAAGGGCAAGCTTATGCCAATATGTATGAATGAGTGTGAATTTGTTTTGAGAGTGAGTGTTGAAAAATAATGCTTATACTCAAACTGAAATTATTGTGTGAAAAATGAGGATTTTGTTTTGAAGTTAGGACAATAGTTGCAATACCGAAAATATTATCACCTCGGTGAGAAACTGAAGAGGATAGGTGTTAGTGCATGGTGAGTCTGTGTCATGGTCTGATTCCACATAATTCAAGCCTAATAGTGATAGCATGCATAAACATGATAAAACTGATCGGGATTGATAGCCAAATGATTACAAAAGATAAAACGTGGATACTATTGTACAAAGATTTTGTATTGAGTCATAGTGCGTTGCTTGAGGACAAACAACGACTTTAAGTTGAGGGTGTTGATATACCGTGGTTTCACCGTATTATTAATACTTTTTTCTTAAGTTTAGTGTGTCCAAAATCCTTTTTGTGATAATTTCTATGTAAGTTTCTCTTTATTTCCAGGAAATTTGTCTAAAAGAAGAATGCGGAGGTTTTTGAGCAAGAAATACAAAAAAGCACCACCTTCAGAGCTTGTGAAAGTTCGTTATGCTCGCGACGATCTGTAAGTGGCATCATAGTGCAGCTGCTGAAGGAAGATGCTAAATTCTGACCAAGTGTGGGGTTACAGAGTGCGTAACGGACCGTCGTAGCTATGACTGTCCGTCCTACTGGTTCGTCGTGAAGATAAGAGAAGTAGTCGCAGTACCAAAATTCCAAGAGTCAAGTGTTTTGGAACGGAGACCCTCAACGGACCGTTGTGCCTGTGACGATCCATCATATCTGCCGTCGAGGGTAATGAAGAGAGCATCAGAAGAAATTGAATAAGTATGGGAAGATGGAGTCCATGACGGTCCGTTGTGACCTCGATGATCCATCGCGAGGTTCGTCGACCCAGCAATGTTTTGACAGATTTCCAGCAAATAGAGTCCTTATTTAATTAGGTTTTTATTTTTAATAAATTGTTCGAAAAACCTCGTTTTTGAGGTTAGACCCTTGATTATTTTTAGACTATTTGTTATACTCGGGATTATTTATTAGACCCTTGATCATTGTGAGATTCTTGATTATTTTGAGATTCTTGTAATTGATTGTTGGTGAATTTTGTTGATAAATGAAGCGAACTTTGGGGTTTTACTCTTTCTCATTTAAGTAAGTACATGAATTCTTATACCATATATTTGAATATTGTGATTATGACTATGGGTAACTAAACTCCATAAGTAGGGTTGTGGGAACCATAGGCGAATAATGAGGTTAAACCTAACAAAAATAACAATTCTAGAATAGTATCTTGCATCTATTAATAATTCTTTCGCTTAGAATTCTTTTTAATGAATGGCAAACGTTAGAACTCGCCTTAATGCTACTTGCCGGACAAAGGAGGTAGATAATAGAAAAAGAATTATCAACATAGATTTAGTGTATACTATCTAATGGGCTTGTATTGATTGGTACGAGGTAATAATTTAGTCAAATATCGAATACGATGCTTAATATGAGGTAAAGATAAGGGTTAGTATAGCAACACACGTAGCCAGACCAAGGTGTGGAGTGAAATTTTCTAGATGTCGGACCAATGATTTAGAAATACATAACTTATCACTTTGCATGCAAGATACTAGGAAAGAATTGTTATAGTTAGAATTATCAAGTTATGAACCTGTGGGGAATACGTAAACGCTAGTTACTTTGATTAATTGATTAAACTCCAAAATTCGAAGCTGTTAGTTGTCTCCTTTAATTTTGCTAGTTATTTTCATTTATTTATGAATAGAAAACCCCCCTTGTATCATTTTTTCTTTCCAAGGAAGTAATTGACTGAACAATAGTAATGATGGATTGAAGTAAAGTCTATACTATTTTCCTCGTGGGAATGATTCCAACCTCATTAGTTGGGTTATTTACTTGACACGACCGCTTTACTTCTTATTTGAGAAGTAAGTTTGAGCGTATCACCTAGAGGCATACACTATTACTTTCTTATGTTGCATGAACACACACCCTAAACCCATAAGGGATTCATCACAATACATAACAAACCCCTTTGTACCCTCTAGTAAGGTCAACAACAGAGCGGAAGTAAGCCTATCTTTCAACAATTGGAAACTTTCTCACATGCCTCCGACCACTCAAAATTTCTTACACTTTTGGATCAAAGTAGTCAAGGGAGATGTAATGGACGGAAAACCATCCACGAACCTCTGATAATAACCCGCCCAACCCAAGAAAATCCTAATGTCGGTTGGAGTCAAATGTCTAGGCCAATTTTTCACCACCTCCGTCTTCCTTGGGTATACGTCAACTCCTTCACTAGATATGATATGCCCAAGAAATGTCACCGACCTCAAACAAACTCACACTTGCTATACTTGGCAAACAATTGATGTTCCTTAAGGGCTTGCAATACCACCCTCAAATGACCCATGTGATCACTCTGACTTTTCGAATATACCAAGTTAAATCAATAAACACAATGAAAAATGAATCTAGGTAACTTCAAAACACCCTATTCATTAGCTCTGTAAATGTCGCCGGAGCATTAGTGAGACCGAAAGACATTACCAAGAACTCATAGTGTCCATAGCTAGTTCGAAATGTCGTCTTTGCTACATTCTCACCTCTCACCCTAAGTTGCTGATACCTCGACCTGAAGTCTATTTTTGAAAAGTAGCTCGCCCCATGGAGTTGGTCAAACAAGTCATCAATAAGAGGGAGAGGATACTTATTTTTAATACTGACCTTGTTGAGTTGATGAGAATCACTACACATTCTCAAGGACCGATCCTTTTTATTTACAAACAACACCGGAGCAATGCACGGAGAAATACTAGGCCTTATAAAGACATTGTCTTGTAAATCGTTGAGTTGAGCCTTTAACTCCTTCAACTCGGTCGGAGTCATAAGGAAGAATGGAAATGGGATTTGTATCCAGTAGTAAATCAGTACAAAAATAAATTTCCCGTTCGCGAGGAATACTGGGAAGGTCCTTAGGAAAAACCTCCTTAAAATCACTCACTACGAGGACCGAATCAATGGGAGGAATTTTGGAATCTAGATCTTGGACTCTCACAATATGACATAGACAACCTTTTGAGATCATTTTGCCTGCTTTTATACAAGAGATGATACGAACTCTAGGAATAGAGTTTCCCCCCTTCCATTCAACAACAGGCTCATTTGGAAAGTTAAACTTCACCACCCTAGTCCTACAATGAATAGAAGCAAACATAGCACCAAAATCAAACATATCATGTTCTACTAGTTCAACATAAGAAACTTTATTGGGAAACATTATACGACAATTTTTATAAACCCTCTTTGCAACAATCGACTCACCCACCGGAGTAGACACTATAAAGGTTCATGCAAAATATCGGGTAAAATATTAAACTTTTTTGCTACAAGAGGTGTAACAAATGACAATTTAACACCCGGATCAAATAAGTCATATACATAAATAGAGAAAACTCTCAACATAGCAGTCACCACGTTGGGAGAAGTCTCTTGTTCACCATTTAGAGTAGAGAGCGTAGAAGCGGTTCTTTTTTGGAGCTTCATTTGAACAACTTTATTGATCTTGAGCACTAGCCTTTTCTTGACCCCTCACATGAGGGAACCTTGTGCCCAATTTTACCACAACCAAAACAATTGTTCGTCCCCTTAAGGCAATCACCATAGTGCTTCTCCACACTTCCCACAAGTTGGTTTCTTGGTTGGTGAATTAGTACCTTTTCCCTTATTGAACTTAGGGTTAGACACCCTATAACCACTAGCCTTTGGGAACTTGGAAGGAACATGTCTTGAAACCCGCTTCTTAAACCTAAGCTTGTCTTGTATCTCAATCCTATTCTTTGAAGAACCTCCATCAAAAGATCTTGCCCTTTTAGCATCCCTACTCTTCATCCTAGTCGTTTCCTCCTCCACATGCTTGGCATGCACCATAAGATGAGAGGTGTTCATATTCTCATGCAACATAGATGAATGACACTCCTTTTGCAAATCATTCGACACCCCTGTCACAAAGTTGCTCATTTCCTCTTTAGGATCGAAACAAAAGAAGGAGCATATTTTGACAAATTATTGAATTTCAAAGAGTATTCACGAACACTTATACCTCCTTGCAAAGGTTGATGAACTTCACCATTTTATCCTCACTCATTTCCCTAGTAAAGAACCGATAAAGAAAATCCTTCTTGAAGATCACCCAAGTCAAATGACCACCTCTCAAGGGCTTATTATCCCTCCATTTCACAAACCATCCTTGAACCACGTCCTTGAGTTGATAAGTGGCAAACTCGACCTTCTTACTTGTAGACAACCCCATTGTCTTATAGACTTCATCGATGAATTATAAGGGTCTTCCTCAACCTTAGCCCCGTAGAAAGTAGGAGGGTTCATTCGAGTGAAATCCCTTAGACGAGAAGCCATAATAGTAACTTATTGATGAGGATGGGGTACAACCTCCCGGTTTGCTTAGGCCGTCATATCTTGGGCTTGAGTTGTGGCCGCTAGTGCTTGAGTGGTGATAACTTGGGCCATTTGAATAAGATCTATCCTTATATTCCCATCCGTCAAACGAGGAGGATTAGCCGGTGTATGCTCCATGTTAGCATCTTCTTCAAGTGGAGGAACTTGATCACCATGAGGAGGAGCTCCCTCATTGTAAATTTCCTCTTCAAGTCTTCGTGTCGCGTTCTTTCTTGTGTACATTATTCATATAAGAACAATAATAGAATTTCCTAGGCATCATGTATGTTCCTATACATAAGTGTGGCGCGCTTCACAATTATGAACACGAACTTACATAAATGTGGTTGAGAGAGACGTTGACTCTAAGATAATTCAACATGATGCTCTGATACCAAGTTTGTCACATTTGAGTTTACCCCCTAGACGTAACCGACGTCGTCGTACTCTTTGATGACTAAGACTAGCCTCTTAGTTTACATCATCATATTCATCAGTCGAATTTAGACGAAAATTTAAAACTTTATTACTTCTACATTGGAGGTTTACATAGACCTCTATATACACATAATTATATATATATATATCGAGTATACATAGACCCTTCGTATAGGAAGGTTACATAACCTTCTACTTCTATTGCACATACATGTATAAGATAGAAATTAGTCTCATAGATTGTCTCATCTCATAACCATCTAACTAGATTAGCAATTTGGGGACATAGCCCATACATCAATGTAAAGAGAGCCACACATAGGCTTTATACAATCCGTACTCAAATGAAAGGAGATAGAACATAATAGTCTGAAAACTAAAATGAAAGCATAAGCTCGATATTGGTATTGCCCTCAGAAAAATGAAGACCTGCCCTACCTGGATGATCAAAGGATCCAAGTCTTTCTGCAAGTTGCCTTCAAAAACACTTCAACAACTGGAACCCAAAAATTTTGGGGGAAAAGGGAAGATAATAGGGTTAGTATGCCACTTGTACTAAGTATGACACCACAAGCACATATAAGATCAAATCATGCTAAAAAGGGACATTTTATAAAATAATATTTTTTTAAATAAAACCAATGTACATATCCAACAAAACCATACCAATTAACATGTCATAATTGTTAAGTCATAGGCATGCTCCTCACAATACCTTAACTTTCAAGTCTAGTGAAGTCAACCCTTCACATGTAGATGGATACATAATTAACTCCACCACCAAGTCATATTTAAACAATAATCATTAATAAAAGTACACTTTATTATAGAAAAACAAGATAACTACTCATGAACCCTTATCAAGTCAACAAGTGCAATGACCAAGAAAAGCCCCATAACCTCACCCAATCAAGCAACCCAACAAGAAATCATCTCTAACAACCTACTTCACATAACATGACATTTAGATATACATTTCATATTACTTTAACAATATAACCCAACAAATATTTATAAGTGAACAAATCAACCTACAATATCAAAAAAGGTGCAAGTTCATCATTTACATGTCATTTATCATCATAAACATAATCATATAAAAGATCATCCTCCTAAGACCCCCCTCGAGAATGCTTAGGTAGAGTCCCATACCCCTACCTAGACTAAGCTAGTCCCCTTAGATTATAGTAGTTAGAGTTCCATCCTTGAATTTATTTTACCTTTTGGGAACATCTCTCTAACCAACAGACCATATGAGCTAGTGTGGTATCCGGTGTCATAAAAACCTACACCAAAAATGGTGGACAACTTGCTAAGGTAGTACCAAAACATAAAATATAGAAACTACGTGGATCAACTAGCTAGTATTCCTATGGGGGTGACATATTTCAAGAACTAGGAGATATAGTTGGGACCCTCTTTATTCTCCATATATTGTAGTCTCCAATATCAAGGGTATTTTAGTTCTCTTACCTTCCCTATGTGGCAAGGGACACTCCTCAATCTAGTTCACTCGATGCTAAGCTAGAGTCCTTTTTTGAAATGTCTTTAAGTCTTTACTTATCAATCATAGCTTAGTTTAGGTCATAGGGTCTATCCCTTGTATAATATTCAGTATAATCAACTCAATAATAATTCCATAAGTATAAGTCCTTTCATTACAATTCATATAAGTGAGGTTAGCACATTAGCATTTAATATCATTACAAGGCACATTGATAGTCATCATCATCCTTATATCACATTCACCTTAATCAACCACACAACATATTCAAGACATTTCAGTTAAACATCATACTATCCTATCAATCCTAATACAAGGCTTACTACAATATAACATCATGACTTAACCACAATTAATCACAATATGAAGTAAAGATAGAGATTATAAGACTTACCAAGTATCCTTCATAGTTCATCCTTTAGGCCTTACCATAAACCCTCAATTCAATAAAATTTAGACGCATCACATCATAATCCAATAATCAACATGATTACAAGATTAGAAGAATCACTACACCCTAATTCAATACTTATCAAAGCTTAAGACAAGATACTTACGTTAATTCTCATAACCTAGATCACTTCTCAAGAACTAGTATGGAAGGCTATAAATAGTCCTAATTTGTTTATAATTAGTGTAACAAAATCATCTTATATTAATTTAACCAATAATCAAGTCAATTTAATTAATCCTAGGCTAATTCACATCAAGATTAAACCTACGATTAGGAGTTAAGGATCATGTTCTTCTATTTAGATCAAAAAATCAAAAATTATCCTAATCAAGTTAAAAAAACTTGTTAATCTATCAAAATTATCCAATATAAATAATAAACAATTCAATTTATAACCCGAATGTTGAGATTGAGAAGAACCCGGATGAAAACTCAACTTTTGAAAACATTTTGAAGGAATCCTTTGAAGAAAGAGGTCTCAAAGGTGAATTCGATGTCATAGCTTAAAGTTTGATGAAGATTTGTTGGTGAAATTGTCCCTTTCAAGCCCCCAAAACCTTTCCTAGCTTGTCTTCAATGGTGTCTTAAAAAAAAGAGAGTAAAAAGAGAGAAGGAGGAGAGTTTATTTTGTGAGTTCTGTTTAGATTATTGAGGGTTGGGGTCTTTATATGGGGAATTAAATTAGTTATTTAATATTACTTTAATACCTGAATAACCCCTAAAACCCTTTATTATTTTAATTTTACTTAACTTAAATTGTGCAGAAAAATGGACCCTCACAGACAGAACCCCGTCGACAGGTTGTCTGTGAGTCGATGGATGGTCCCCCCTCCGTTCTGCATAAACGTTGTCTAAGTCAGAGACTTGTGCAGATGAGGTCTTTATTATTTTAGATAAGTGTGGTACAACAGTTGGAATCGACGCCCCATCGATCCACACACGAGCCGTTCCTTGGCTTTCGTGGTTTGCAATACTGCCCAGACAGTGTTGTCTCCTACGTGCTAGGGTCTTCCTCAAGGGCCCTTGATTGGTCCTTGGGGAGTTGTACCTGAATGTTTCGACCACAAATCACATTAAACAGATTTTATACACCCTTCTACCTAATTTTATGAATTTTTGACTCCTAAAAGCTTGTCAAATAGGCTAAGGCACGCTAGTACACCTTAGAACTAGTTTCCGAATTTGATGGATGTTCTTGGATGTTTTGGTTCATAAAATTCCTAAATGACTTATATTCATTAAAATAGGTCTTAAAAACAATGTTTAGACCCCATGGCACGTATGATAGGCTTTAAGAATCGTCTTGGATTTTCGAAGTGTTATATAGAATATTAGTAAATGCAATTTGAAAAGTCCTATTATGACAGGTCACAGTTTTAATCCCTTGAGAAAAATCGTTTCCACGTAAAGTTGTGTGTGCAATATTTACTTCATAATTATCTTTATTTTGTATTAGTATAACTGTGCTAAGGACCTGGTCCGATAGATACTGGACACATACATTCCAACAAGTGGTATTAGAGTTGGACTTTTCACTTTGGTTAACACAAAGAGAAGACAAGATCCTAGAGGAATGGATTCCCTATCAAACATGGAGGAAGGACAATATTCTACTCGACCACCCCGTTTCCATAGGAATATTATAACTAGTGGAAAAATTGTACGCATGAATATATCAAAGTAGAGGACTCTGTGTTAAGGACATTATTCTTGATGGACCTTACATTCCTACAAAGAAAGTTAACGAAGGAGTTCTCACCACTACTGTCATCAAAACTAAAAGAGTACAATAAGGTTGATAGAAAGAAGAATGAAAAGTACAACAAATAAAAAAAAGATTCTGGCTTGTGGAATTGGAGCATATGAATACAATAGAATCTGTAAGTGTGAGAATGCCAAGGAGATTTATCACTCTCTTCAAATAACCCATGAAGGAACCCATCGAGTGAAAGAGTTCAAGGTTGGTATGCTCACCACTAAATAGAAATCTTTTTTTGTGAAGGAAGGAAAAACCATCTTTGAGATGAACTTGAGGTTCACCTCTATCACCAACGAGCTGAGATGCCTTGGCGAGCCTATAATTCCAAAAATAAGGCTCACAATTGTCACAGAACTTCACAAATTCTAAGAAAGTAATGTGGATGCCATAACAAAAGCCAAGGACATAATGACTCTACCCATGGATGAACTGATTGGGAGTATTAAGACCTATGATCTGAACAAGAAACAGGGTACGACTTTGAAGGAAGGAAAAAAGTAAAAATCCATAGCTTTGAAGACATCTCCAAATGAAGTGACTAAGGAGGACGCTAAAATGTCATCAAAAGTTTTTCAAAGATCATAAAGAATCATGGGGTTTTCCAAAAGAAAGCTTCCACCAGGAAAAAATATAATGCAAATGATCTTTGTTATAAATTAAGCAAGCCCGATCACTTTTGGAGGGATTGCCCCAGTCAAAAGTAGAAAACTCATGACATCAAAATTTGCACGAAGGACCTGGTCCCAAACCATGCTCGAAGGAAGGATCATGATTAGATGGTGAGAAAAACATTCTTTCTCTACGAAGATGATTCAAGTAAGCCCGAAGATGATGTTGAAAGCCATGAGGATTTTTCAATGATGGACATTGAAGATGATGAAAGTATCTTTAACTCCATCTTTTTTTTTATGGAAATATCCAATGACGAGGAAGATCTAAATGAGGTAACTCTCTTTGACATTGAAGATTATCTAGATACTCTTTCTCTTGAAAACTTTGGAACTTTCTGTTTTGCTTATTGACTCTGTTAATGAACAAACCAGTGATAACTGAATGTTGAATGAAAATTTGAGTTTGTGTTTGAATGATAACTCAGATCTTGCGTGTCAAGTTTCTGAAATGAGTGTCAGGATCAATATTCTAAAGACCAACAACATTAAATTTGAGGACAAAACTGGTACCTCAGAGGTTGGAAAGTGAAAGGTTAGTATTTTAAGGAAGAACTGGAAGAAAACTTAAAATATCTAAATTTAAGTTAGTTGCACCCGTTGAAACTAACTCATTACTAAGGAAGGATCTTAGAAGGCTCAAGGAAGAGTTAAGTCATTCTCTAAAGCAAACCGACTCCTCCAAGATACTCTCTAACTTCTCTCATCAAAGTGTCAATGGAAATAAGGGGTTCGGATGCAGACCTATAGATTTCCCTTATAACACTAATAGCAAATATGTGTTTATAACTAATAATATCTTGTGCAGTTATTGTGGTCGTAATGGTCATATAAATGAAAGGCGCGAGACATTGAGAAGAGTGAAATAAAAACATGTGATATTTGTCAAATATAAAAGTAATGAAAAAAGGAACGCAAGGCACCTTGTCCTCGCTATCGTTTCAGCAAGAAAACTTTGCCCCCTAGACAAGAAGGTTTCTTGTTAATCCCTTTGATAGTTACTGGGAACTGTATCTAGAGTGGGTTGCTAAGACTATTAAGTGATTCTTGTGCAGAGGAGAGAATACATCAGTGTTGGTACATGGATAACGGATGTTTAAGGCACATGACTGGAGACACTTCAAGCTTTCTCTGTTTGAAAGCACACAAAGGTGGTGGTGTGTTGTTTGGTGGTGGAAAGAAGGGATTGGTAGGATAGGTAGATCTGCTGATAATTCGATAAATAATGTACACTACGTGGAGGGCCTCAAATACAATCTCTTGAGCATATCTCAAATCTGTGAAAAGGGGAATGAAGTCAAGTTCATGGCTTACAAATGTTTGTTACAAATTGTATAACCAAGAGGGTTGTTATGTGTCTAATACAGGAGTAAAAAACATGTATGTTACAAATCTTGACTCTATTATAAAAGATGATCTTTCTTGTTTATGTGCTCAAACTAATGATGCAGTTCTGTGGCACCGATGTTTGGGTCATATAAGTTTCTTTTTGTTGAACAAACTTGTCACATGGGACTTGGTCCATAGACTGCCAAAGTTGAAGTTTTCAAATGATAAACTCTATGATGCCTCTGCAAAAGGCGAAAAAACTAATTCATCTTTCTAAGCTAAGAAGTGATTCAACACAACCAGACCTCTAGAGCTTCTTCACATGGACTTGTGCGGACGTGTTAAAATCCAAAGTGGAGGAGGTAAGAATCCATTCTTGTAATTTTTTTATGATTTCTCCAGGTTTACATGGAGTATTTTCCTAAGAACAAAGGATGAGATTCAGGAAAATGGAGTGGTGAAATGAAAGAGCAGAATAGTGGTGGAGATTGCTAGAACATTGCTAATTAATTTAGGCCTTGTAATGAATTTCACGGATGAAGCAGTTAATAAAACATGCTATGTGACTAACATGTGTCGTATCAGATCCAGGACCAAGAAAAACCCCTATGAATTATTGAATGACAGAAAACCCTCAATTGCTCATCTTAAGCCATCTGGGTAAAAATTATGTTTATTAAATAATGGTAAGGTTGATCTAGGAAAGTTTTGTGATAGATGTCATAAAGGAGTATTTGTTGGGTACTCCTCTATAAGCAAGGCTTACGGGGTAATTAAAAAAAAACTCTATGTGTTGAGGAAAGCATGCACGTCAAGTTTGATTAATAAGAAAAGTTGAATAAGAACAAAGAAAACTACGAGCTTGGGGAGCTGGTCAACAGGAAACAGAATGATCAAAGTATAGAAGGGAAGGATGCAGAACCGTCTAGAGTACTTAGTCCCTCAAGATCAGCACATGAAGTATTGTCTCAAAATCCTGAAGATGATGAGGGTGAGTCTGATGTTGACATATAAGAAATGATCACCAGAAAGTCCGAATAGAAGCATCAGTCCTCACAACCGCTAGACAATTTCATCTCCCCACTGAAGAATCCTAACTAGATTTGCGTCAAGAAATCTGGTTGCATACTCAACGTTTTGTATCATTCATTGAAGTCAAAAACATAAAAGAGGCATTGCAGGATGCAGATTGGGTGATGTCAATGTACAAGGAGCTTCATTAGTTTGAGAGAAGCAAGGTATTACACCTGGTCCATGTCCAATTGCCAGAACCATTACAAGGACAAGATCGTTGTTTAGAAACAAACTTGATGACCATGGGACTATTAAAAAAATTAAGTCAAGACATGTTGTGCAATGATACAATAAGGAAAAACGGATTGATTATGGCAAGACCTTTCCTCCTGTAGCTAATTGGAAGCCATTAGAATCTTGATCGCATTTGGTGCTCACATGGAAGTCAAGCTGTTTCAAATGGATGTCAAGACTGCTTTATTGAATGGGAATTTGAAGAAAGAAGTGCATGTTAACAAACCCCCCACTTTTGAAGATACAGTACCACCAAATCATGTGCTGAAGTTAGATAAGGCCTTGTATGGATTGAAGCAAGATCCCAGACCTTGATATGAACGTGTGTCAAAGTTCGTTTTTGCCAATGGATTTAAAAGAGGTAAAATCAATAATACCTTGTTCTTAAAATCCAGGGGTAAAAATTTGTTGATTTTGCAGGTCTGTGTAGATGATATAAGTTTTGGAGCCACCTTAGACTCAATGTGCAAAGATTTTGCTGAATGAATGAGTAGTGAATTTGAAATGAGCATGATGGTGGAACTTAGTGAATATGAAATGAGCATGATGGTGGAACTTACCTTCTTCCTAGGGCTTCTAATCATACAGTCCCTTCAGGTACCTCCATATGTCAAGAAAAATACATAAAGGAGCTGCTCAAGAAGTTCAACTTGCTGAAAGTAAAAGTCCAAAGCACACTAATGAGCACAAGTATGAAACTTTACATGGATGAAGAAGGTATTGGAGTAAATCAAACCATGTATAGAGAATTGATAGGATCCCTCTTGTATTATACTGCAAGAAAACCTGACATAGTTTTAATGTAGGGATGTGTAAAGTTTCAAGATGCACCTAAGGAGACACATATGAGGGCTGTCAAACATATTTTGTGATACCTGAAGGGAAATTAGGATCTTGTCGTCTTCTATCCAATAGGTGACTCCATTGACATAATTGGGTATGCTGATGCTGACTATGAAGGGTTTTTGATTGATTGTAAAAGTACATCTGGCATGGATAATTTTATTGGATCGTCATTGATCTCTTAGGGAAGAAAGAAGAAGAATTCAGTTGCACTTTCCATACCATAGCCAGGGTATTTTGTTGTTGTTTACATCCCTACTCTATTTAAATTGGGCGAAACGTCGCGGTGACTCAAAAAATAATGAATTAAGTCAGTTCTAAAAGAATTTTAAGGATAAGCAAATTCTAAAAGGAGTCTCCACCTAATTTTAGGGAAAACTAATAAACCAATTCAATATCTTCAAAACCATTAGATTCTAGGATAGGGGTTCAAATGATTTCGAAGAAAAGGTGTTGTGCACCCTTTGAAATCCACAACTGCGTGTCCCGTGTGTATTTATTTTGTTTTGAATTGAGGAGTAGATAAAAATAATATATACAAACATAATAACACATGCGGTATAAATAAATAATAAAATAAAAAAAATAATGTAAGCATTGTCCTGTTGTTTTCCTAACGTGAACAATGTGTAAAATTATAAATAAATAAAGTATAATTTGAACTCTATTGGAATAGATTCAATGAGAAGTAGAGTCAGGGTAGAAACAATGAGATCATCAGCATAAACTATAAGATAGACTTGAATGCCTGTCAATCGGTATTCTATATGATGTGATGTTGCTAGTTTCATCTGCTAGTAAGAGAAGCTCGCTTCTCGTGGATTTTCATAACCCTGTTGTGCAAAATTGGGATATGCACTTGCAATAGATGTCCGAGTGTTGATATATATCATGAGCTTTTGTTTTGAATGAAGATGGATGAACAGGCACTTGAGCCTGGAACTGATGAAATTCGGGTACCTGTAGACACACTTAGTAAAAGTGTTAGTAGTAAATAAATATAAATAAAAAATAAATGAAATAAATAACTAAAAATAAAACCGTCTTATTAGAGATTTTTTTTTAAAAAAAAGTGATGGTTTCAAAAAAAATGGGTTGTGACATAAGTGTTGTGTATTGGGTGTAGGTGACAATTGTGTGATTAATGATCTAAGGATTGTGGAGTTGCCCTCAAGTTTATAAGTTCACAGTTTGGTCCACTGAATTAAATGAAGGGAAAAAGGGTAATTTCATAATACCTAATTTAACCAACTTTGGGTGGGAATTAAATGAGGGGTAAAATGATAAATTGACTATTCCAAACCTAATTTAACAAATTTTGGTGGGAAAATATCGAGACAAAAGAGGAAATAAAAGCTTTTTCCCTCGCCTCCAGTCGTCGTATTCGTTCTCTTCTTCTTCGTCTGCTCTCATTTTTGCTTGCTTGCTTTCCTTTATTCTTGCTCTCTTCATATATTTCTCCTTATTATTATTATTATTTTCGTACATTGCGGGTCTTCGCTAGTAGTTCTTGTACTTTCCTCTTCTTGAATCAATTTTTTTACATAATTTGTAACTGGTGGAGCAAATTTTATTTTGTTCAATTGGAGATACTGCATAAGCGTTATACACCACTGTTTCAGGCAAATACAATTAATAAATATTTAAAATCAACTCATTGTCATCTGATCTGGGTACCTGCAATTTTTTTCAATAATTTGCATTTGCGTTACCAACATATTGTTATATATGTTGCAATAGTTGACTATTATAACATATTATAGTCATATGAAGAACTATGTCATTTATTTTCACAACAGAACAGTCATATGTAGCAACATATGACTTACATCTTGCAACAGAATAATCATATGTAACAACAAGGATTTATTTTCACAACAGAACATTAATATGTAGCAACATATGACTTAATCTCACAACAGAATAGTCATATGTTGCTACATATGATATAATAAAATGTATCAAGATGTGATTTATTTCTTACAACAGAATAGTCATATGTAGACACATATGACTTACATCTCGCAACAGAATAGTCATATGTTGCTACATATGATATAACTAAAAAATGTAGCAACATGTGATTCATCTTTCACAACAGAATAGTCATATGTAGCAAAATATGACTCAAATATCGCCATAGAATAGTCATATGTTTGCTACATATGTGTATTCTTCATAACTAGTAATTATTTTTTTAATTATTTTCTTCAGGTAAAATGTCATTATTTGTAGGGATTGATTGTCGTGGTGAATATGTCGAGAAGAAAAATAGATTCATTTGTTGCAACATATGTAGTTCAGTTGTTCAATTCGCAACATGTAATGAAACTATCGCGACATATAATTATAACAAATGACTATTTTTTAAAAGTGGCACAATGATAGGCAACGCCCATTCTGTTTAACAAAAAGTAAAATAGGCCCAACCCATTCTAGAATATGTTTTCATTTTCATTTCAAGAATATGATTTTTTTTATCTTTCCCGCTTCAGTTTTGGTGCCTTTTTTAATCTCTCTCTCTCTCTCTCTCTCTCCTGGGATGTCCTATCTCCTATAGGACGTATCGCTTCACATTAAATTTGATGATGTTATTTGATTTTTTGTCAGTCAGACTAATCTTTATTTGATTGGCCTTTGGTTTAACCAAATTTCTGTACTTTTATGGTATGATGTAAAATGCTATACAAACTCGAATTTGTGATAATGAAAATGATACTATATTGAATGTTAAAATGTATTGGAAACATGGATATCTACTTTCAATGCAAAATTCATGGTCAAAAGACAATCCAGGTCGTAGATTTTGTTGTTTTTTACGATATCGTGTATGTATGTTTATTTCTAAAATATTTGGAGATTTCAGATCTCTTTATTTTTTTTTATTAAAATTTATTTCTTTGTGGTATTTTAGGAGAATTCATGCAACTTCCTTAGATGGAGGGATCGTGAAGATGTTGATATACGATCCAAATTCTTCATTCTCCAATTGGCAAAAAAAGCTAAGGAGGTGGACATTGTTGATGAAAGACATATCAAAAGAAGTATCAAATGGGGGATGAAGGAGAAGAAAAAGACCAAATGTTGTAGCATTTGGAAGCTAATGTCTCTGTTCTTTGTTTTTTTCTGGAATTTTTAAGCGTTACCAAGAATAATTTTGTAGAGGATACAAAATTATTATGTAGTTATGTACAACCAATACAATTATCATAGTTGTGGAATTAAATAGACGTAGCTTTGCACTCCTGGTCAAACAACAAATTATTATGTAGTCGTGAAGGACGAATGTTGCGATATACGCTTCAGCTGTAGCAGTATATGACTCAAATTTTGCTATATATAATCATTCATAGCAACATATGATTCACATTTATCTACATATATTCATAATTGGCAACATATGCAACAAATGTTGCTATAGGAATATCAATAGTAGCAACATATGCCACATGTCATGACGGATGAATTATGCGATATACGCATCAGTTGTAGCAACATATTACTCAAATGTTGCTAGATAAAATAATCTGTAGAAAATATGACTCAAATTTTGTTACATATAATGAGCTATAGCAACATATGACTCAAAATTTTGCGACATAAAATCATTTGTACAAACATATGACTCAAATGTTGCTACATATAATCATCTGTAGCAACATCTGACTCAAATGTTGCTACATAAAATAATCTGTAGAAACATATGACTCAAATGTTGCTACATATAATCACCTATAGCAACATATGACTCAAGTGTGGCTACAGTTAATCATATGTAGCAACATATGCCACATGTGTGACGAACGTATATTGCGATATACGCATTAGCTGTAGTGACACACAACTCAAATGTTGCTACATATAATCATCTTCAACAACATATGGCTCAAATGTTGCTACATATAATCATCTGTAGGAACATATGTAACAAATGTTGGTACAGGCGAATCATCTATAGCGACATATGCCAAATGTTGTGAAAGACAAATTGATAAAATAAATATGGTCTTTAATTACATTGTCTTTAAGATAAAATAAAACAACATAATTGATAAATTAAACTTACAAGCACAATGTCATGGAATTGAGCTCTGAGATATTATCCCATAAGCCCAAATATATTGCATACATTCAATTAGATTGTAACATAACAGTGAATTGGGTGGATAGAATTCTGGCAGACTAATCAAATGCTCGATGAATGCAATGGAATATGACCCGCACGGAGATCCGATTGCATTTTGTACCATAGGTTCTATTCAACCGTTAAATTCATATGGTCGAGTGAACAACTTCTCTGAAAAATAATATTTTATTCCACTTTGCTTCAGCAATTTAGGAAGAAACTCAAAGACAGGTTGTATGAGTGTGAAAAACTTGTCATGTTCCGTAACCACCAGGTTGCAGACATAAACATTGATCAATCCCTCGTGCATGAGAATATCGAGAGTCACAAAATGGTTACCCAATGTGTTCATGATTGTCAAAATCCTTTTCGCATTACTCTAATCCATGCCTCCAGGAGCTGGCCTAATACCCCTGACATAGTTAATCATATCATCATCCCATACAAAGTCATCTAGTAACTGACTCATGCTTTTACCACCTGATATTATTGTCTCATCGCTCATTTGATTTTATCTATGTAGGAAGTTCATATAGAAGTTGAGATACAGGATTCTATCTATTGGATCATAGTAGTCTGGGTATTTCCAATGCCTCTGACGCATGAGGTTAAGGATTTCGTCAATATACTGAAATAAAAAATAATATTAAATAGCTAGGAAGAGTAGTCATTGAAAAGGTATTAGAAATAGTTAATAATATAAAAAGTAGGATTACCAAGTCTTCCTACCAAACTGTTAGGCTTGTCAAGTTCTTGAAATCTTGACCGGTAAAAACGTGCATGCCGTATTCCATTTGAATATCCTTTGCAGTGGTCACCTTAATTACTTCTTCTTTTTCAGCTACAAAGGTACGCTTATAAATATTCAACTTTTTATAGTCCGTCACCACTTTATCCATTATGGACATTGGAATTTACCCAAATATCTTCCTCGTCAAATTTTGCATTGCCTTGGCAAATGATTCTTTTTTCCGCTTGGCCTTTGGAGTATATGCATGCCGCACATTCTTTGATACAATTTCCTTCACTCCCCTCTTGTTTTTTAATTCATTGATAACTTCACTCAATATTTGTGAATACATGATAGAATCTTCACCGTGTTTCTTACACTTCTCCTACAGAAAGCCACAACATCGTCTACAAGAGGTAGCCCCTTCGTGTTGTCCTGCACCAGCCGCAACACCAACACAAACACTATCACCATCAGCCACACCAACACAAACATCATTATCATTAGCAGTACCATAAAAAACAACTAAATTCATAAATGACTTCATTAGGAACTCTCTCTCTCTTTTGATGGTTGTTGCTCCATCCAACACCATTTTATGTTTATCCACAACAAGATGAAAAATGATTTCAACCAACCCAAGAGTTATTAGATATGACATTTGCAATTCCTCTTCTGTTGGGGTAATCCTTGGATGGACAACCTGAAATTGTAAAAGTGAGTCATCAGTAAGAATTATCTATTGCTACAGATGAATTGTCTGTTGCAACATGTGTCACATGTTTCAACACATGACTCGTCTGTAGCAACATGTGCCACAAATGAATCTACTGACAAATCATGTGTTGCGACATGTTCAACAAATTTTGCTGCAGATGAATCATCTTGTCACATGTCGTAACACATGACTCGTTTGTAGCACCTTTTGTGGCACATGTAACAACAGACAATTCATCTGTAGCAACATTTGTTGCACATGTCGCAACACATGATTCGTCTGTAGCAGCATTTGTGTCACATAGAGCAACATATGAATCATCTATAGCAACATGTGACACAAATGTAGCAACATATGCATGTAATATACTAATAATAACAAACTGCATCAAAAAGAGGGTTAAAAAGATCTGGAATATGCTCTTCTGTGGTAGTTTTTGTTCTTGCCATCAACCATCTCATCATCCTTAGGGATGATCTCTCTTTTTCTTCAATTACTTGATTGGTCAAATAAAGAATGACTTCAAATGCCCAGGCCTGCAAAAAAGGAAAACCTGTCAACAATCAAATGTTGAATTATTTTGTTAATATAATATAAAAAGATTAAAAACATTCAGATTTACCATGAAAGCCCATGGAAACCCAAACAAGTTACTGGTGTTTTCTCCTAAAGGCCTTAACATGTAGTCTACAGTTAGATGAAAGATCTCATGACCCCACGAGTAGTTCTTGAAAGCTTCAATATCTTGAAAGAAATTGACATACTTTAAAAGTATGTTGTTGCCCGGGTCCTTCGGCAAAAGTATATTATGTGTAAACCAACTTAAGAACAATGACTCCTTGTGCTTCCTTGGTGTATACTCCCGTTCCAACAAAGTTAATAAGTCAAAATTTTTAAAGCTTTTCCCAACAAAGGACATCAAGTCATGCTCCTCACTTGGCAATGTCTATAGTCCTACTTCTTTAACTACTTTCTTTCTTTGTGGTTCTGTTTTAACAATGTATTAAGGGATGGACTCAACAAGAGGATGACATTTTAGCCCTAAACTATGACAAACTCTCTTAGCCAAAGAAGAAAGCTGGCCATGCCACAATAATTAATTAGATTATTAGGATTTTTAAAAAAAGAATCTTCTTTTCAGAAGTTCATACAAGATGGTCATTTGAAAACGTGGAAGTGAATCAATGGGTAAATCAAGAAAATGACCAAATTGCTATTTCTGAAAAATCTTCCAATTTATTTCTTGTGAGGATATCCCTGAATTTGACGAAAGGTCTTCCCAGGACTGACCTAATAATGTTGTCACAATTAGATCTGGCTGAAGGTACATAGGGAAAATGTTTGCATTGATGATTTTAATCCTATCATCACCACTAGCATTGAACTCTTCATGAAGTTCTTGTTTTTCATCATGAACTTCATTTATTTTTTCTTGTTGTGCAACAACTACTACTTCTCTATTTTCCACTTCTTCTTCCTGAACTGTTATTTATTTTCCCTTGTTCCTTAACTTCTTCTTGTTTTCCATCTTCTTCGTCCACTACTTGTTTCTGTTTTACTTTTGACGAAATTCTACTTCTGCTTGAGAAGAAGAACTGCTTCAGTTGCAAGATTTTTTAAAAGTGTAGTATTTTCGTTCCTCTTCTTAGAAATTTTAGACTTAGTCTTCAACTGGATCTTTGTTTGGTAAGATGAATAAATATCAAGTTTTCTTTTGATAGGATCATTATATTTGTATCTACTACCACAAAAATAAAATATTTTAAAGACCCAAAATGATCTACAACCACAAGTTATAACAGGTCAATAAGGAGATAAGAAAGCATATGCATTTAAAACCCTAATTAAATATTACCAAATAAGATATATATCAACAATAAAGTAGAAATTATGAGGATAACACAACACCGCCTTTGCTATAGAAGATGATTTGTTAAAGAAGGAAGAGAAGAAGAAGAGAGAAGGAGAAGTGTATTGTATTGGCAAAAGGAGAGGAGAAAACTGAAACTTATTACTAGTTTAAATAAATATATCTTGGAATAAGAAACAACACATATAGAAGATAGGAGAGAGGAGGAGAGAGAAAAATAAAAATTAAAGCCGTTATTTTTTTATTATTAGGACAATTCAAACTGTGACATATGTTGCCGCACATATACTATAAGTTGCTACATATATACGATCTGTTGTCACATATAATTTTGTCATGTTTATTACTACATAAATTACATATGATGCGACGCGTATAATTTGTTGCTACAGATGATTCATTCTGTTGCCACATATAATTTTGATCCTTTCCATCATAATTGACATTTTATTAAACAAAAATGAAATAATCATAAAAAACATTTTAATACATAACCACCTATCTAATCAATAGTTGTAAGCACAACATTTTCATCGATCTTAGCTTTTTTTTAGTTCTACGCATTTGTGGGTCTTCATAGTCACTAACATAACCATTTCGAGCCTTTACAATCCCACAATTCAATAGGAGTGAAGCATATCTCAAGAGAAGGGTGTCGCACTAATTCCACATGATGGTACTTGTAATGCATCACTCAATACTAAGCGTATGCAGCAACAAAATTCCACTATCTCTGCATGGTATATCATCAATCAGAAAATATAATCATCACATTTCGATAGTGTAAGACAAAATAATATTGTGATACTTATAGACTAATGCTCCTTGTTTTGGGAATACAAGTGACATGACTAACTTTGAATAGGTGAGATTTGTTTCTTACTTGGTAACATTGAAGAACTGACCAGTTGGTTCGCTCATTTTGCTCAAAAAATCCATTCAACTCAAGGTACTTTGGCAACATTGTATCCATCTTTTGAATTTCGGAGAATAGTTTTCTATTAGACCTATTTGAGGACATGACTCATACACTTTTATGCACCGTTCCTTCAATGCAACAACTGCCAAAACCCAATGGAATTCCGCATTACTATTTAAAGGGACATAAAAATCATCCGTCAAGTGCCAAGGCATTCCAGAATATATAACATACCCTTTCATTATGTCAATGATTTTATCCTCATATTCACATGCATTGTTAAAGTATGTTTTGAAAAAACAACTAGTGGTGGTATATTCATATTTAGAATGAATCTGCTCCTTTGAATTCTTAAGCAAATAGTAAAATATTACATCCACATACTGCACACATTGATGAAAGAAATGTATCAATTTAATTATATATATTCATGTACTAAACAATACATATAAAAGTGGGCATGGATTTACCTCATCATTCTAACACATATTGGGTTGAGACATTACGTAGAACCAGTCCTTATTCATTGGAAATGCAATTAATAAATCAAATTGGTCAAATTCAAGTTTTGAGAAATTGTCTTAGTAGTGATCCTCCTTTTTTCCTCTTCAATTATGTAATCATTATAAATCATTATTGATTGGACAATAAGAAGAAATTCTAATAATAGTAGAATGAGCTTATATTACTTGTTTTTTGCATGATGCTTGTAAAGACCCTCGTTTATCCATTGCGAGAAGGATGACATTAGTTCAGTTGAACCATCGCCGTCAATGTTAAAACCTTCAAATGGATATTTTTGCTTCACATCACAACTGACAACTTCGACTTTCTTCCTTTTCTTTTTCGCTTTCACTTTTTCTTTGTGCTTCACCTTGTCATTCTCCTTCTGCTTCTCCATATCCTTTGCCTTCTTCTTATTCAACTTCTCCTTCTCGTATTTTGCCTTCTTCTCATTCTCATTCTCTTCATTCTCTTCTCCTTCTCCTTCTCCTGTTTTTGCCTTATTCTTCTTCTCCTCTTCTTCATTTGCCTTCTTCTGCGTCTCCTTCTCCTCCTTTGCCTTAGTCTCCTTCTCCTCCTTTGTATTCTTCTTCTTTCTTATCCTCCTTCTCCTTCACCTCCTTTGCCTTCTTCTCCTTTTCTTTCTTCTCAATAATCATAGAATATGTTTGAGAAATAGATTTTTTCAACCTCCTACATTTCAAGGTTTGATGTCTTCTTGGATCTTCAAACATCAATATTATGAGACATTTCCTTAAAAATATCAATGTGTTTTTTAACACGACTAATAAAATTATCATGTTGTTCTCACATTCTTCGCATAGACAAAAAGAGCATTTCATGTTAGAAGATTGAGTTGTTGTCCTGGATGAAGCTTCTTGTATCATTTCTAAGGAATCACTATGCATATGTCAACAAGAGATGAACAACTGTAGAGGAACATTAAAAACTTTAGAGGATGAGTAATGACGAATTTCCAAATTTAAAGGAAGAAGATGAACAATACCACAAGGGAGGAAGAAAAGAAGACAGAGAAATAAATAAGTCAACAAGAAGGGAACGAAATGAACACTAATGCAGCACTAGACACTAACAAATAATCAAAAGGCAAAATAAGGAAATGATAAAATAAGCACACACAAAAGTAGCAACAGAAACTTAACCAAAAGAGTTAATATATATACAAATATGTAATGTAAAAAAAAATGAATAGTAACTGGAAGAGAACATTTTCCGGTAGATCTGGAGTTGTTTGGTGATTGGAATTTCCAGTTGTGCTGGAGTTGAAACTTAGGTGGTTTCTCTCTGGTAGCAGCGATGGAGGTGTTCTGGAGCTCGCATCTTTGAGCTCTTCGCCGGAAACCTGCAAAAACAAATAAAAAATCTAAAAGAAAAGGGAAAGGGGAAAGGGACTTGTTGTTTTCATCTCTTTCTCTCCGGCTCATTGGAGCTTGAAGATCCTCGCCGGAGGAACTTGTTGCAGCAAGCAAAGGGGAAAAAGGGGAATGAGGTTTAAGTATTGGTTTGTTAGCCGGGGTCGGCATTGAATGGTGAAGCTTTAGTGACTTGTTTCACCGGCAAATGTGGAGGAAAGGAAAGGGTGTACAAGCTGGATTGATGCAGCTTGGTTGTTACTGTCGGAGAAGAAACGAGAAGCGAAAAAATATGGGGATTATGAGCTGCTAGATTTTGTTGGAAAACATAAAGAATAGAGTCATTTTCTGTGGCCTTTTTGTTATTGTTTAGTCAAGATTCTGTCCGGAAGAGAGGAGGACTGGTGGCTATGGAGGAAATTGGAGAGGGAAAAATTAGGTGTTTTCTATTTCTGAAATTGTTTCTCCCAATTGAAAAAAAAAATATTATCTACCCCTCCTATTTTGACCTAACAAAGCCCTAAATAGAAAATTGTTATACAATGGGCCTAATTCATCGGCTCATGCTTCAGACCCAAAAATTGTGGGTTGATGAAATAATATATATATATATATATAAAATCTTATGGATATTTGAATAAATTTCTATACTATACAATGTATCAAATAAATATTAAAAAATATATTGAACATTATTAATTACATGTAAAAATGCAATTTTAAAATTAACTTATAAAACATACCAAATTTTTATAAATAAAGATAGTTATCGATAGACTTATTAAAAATTATAAAAAAATTGATTTTGAACTATTAAATAAATAAAACTTAAAAGTTATGCATTTTGAAAATGTTAGGTGAAAAGTTGATGTCAACAATTGTTGCTTCATGTTGGGCGCAACTTCTATGGATCAAACAACAACTTGAGGATTTTGGTGTTTTCCCTGACACAATTCCTTTCATATGTGACAATGCCAGCGCAATGAACATGGCCAAAAGTCCAGGGCAATACAAGAGGAATAAGCACATAGAGGTGAGACATCACTTCTTGAGGGAAAATGTGGAGAAGCAAAATGTGGCGATGAAGTTCTGCAAAACTAAAGATCAGCTAGCAGACATTTTCACAAATCGTCTGAGCAAAGAGTGTTTTATTATAAACAGGATGAGGTTGGGGAAGCACAATTTAACCAGATCCTAGATAAGCCCGCACAAGAAACCCTTCTTTTAACTATGTTTAGGAGGGCATGTATCTTTAATTATTAAATGCTTGTCATATGAGAATTCATCTTTGTTACCTTTATGCAGGTATACACTCATAATGTGCTTAGCTAAAAAAAGATATAATCATACAGCTAGGGTTGACAAACTAAAAGGGGACCTAGTCCTTGTGAGGTTAGCATCACTTATGCTACACTATGTTAATTGTCCACATCAATGCCACATATCCTTATCCCATTCATCGCATCAGTTTCTGGTGACTCTTTATTTTTAAATGAAAAAATGCACCATTGGAGACCTGATGCCTCTTTTATTTTAAAAACTTCTTGTTTAGAAAATCAAGTCACAATTTTTGTCAAACTCTCTCTTGTGAAATTTCTCTAACCTAATTCTTAAAAGTGTAAGTCTCTTTCTCTCTCATAAACATGCTTAACTCCGAATCCTCATCTAAAATCCTCATATTTCAAAAAGTAAAATGTCACAGTTCATTCGACTTTTCCACCCTTCCTAGAAAAGTCGCCTATGAATTCAGTTTGTGGAGATGATACTAAGGATGAGTCCATTGTACCTCCAAATAAAGTCTTGGATTCCTTGTTCATCCATCTTAGGGTGAATTGCCTTGTTCTTAAATTAGTTCTATCTGAATAATTGTAGTAAACCTGGTGGTGAACCTTTAATTGAAGAATTAGATCGTACGTCTATGAAGATTCTTATACTATGTCAAAAAGGCTTTTTTCAAGGGAGATCTGTTGTAGGGAAACGATCCAAAGTCTTGCATCTTAATCGCAGTGGAGGAACTAGTAGCTATTCAAAGCCTAGCCTCACTGAGGGGAAATTCCTAACCTAGATTACCAGGTGATGTGTTTAGATCGCGGGATCAGGTGCCTCACAGGAGTCAGCCTGTGTTTTGTCAAACTTCGTAATCCTTTGATGTTGGGACTGTTGAGGAGGAAGAAGAAGAAGTTCCATTAAAATGGAGTAGCAAAGGTGTGCGAGATATAAACTCTTCACAAGTAAGATATCATGAGTTGGAAACCATCAAAGGTGTTACTAATGATGGCGTTGCTGCTATACATGTTTATAGTGTCGAGAAAATTAAACGAAAGAAAAAGGGTAAACTTGATAGGTCCCATACGAAGGACGGGAATACAAATTATGGGAGGAGAAGTGTTGCTCAAAAGTTTTTGGGAAGAACAATGACAGCATATGCTGCACAAACTTAGAGGATCAGGCAAATACGGGAAGAAGGGTCACTGCATGAAGAACCTACGTCAACACGTGTGCCTATTGAAGATAGTGCTACTCATTCGAGGACATCCCAAGGTATGTGGCAAACAAAAAAAGAGAAGCTGAGGAGGAAAGGGTAAAATTAAAGGGAATTCAAAAAAGAGCAAGGAAATCTCCTCCAAACAGGGAAACAATATCTAAATGAAAATTTCCATCAAATTGAGAGGGTAAAAGGGAAGGTGAATGCTTAACCCGTAAAAGGACTTGGTACTAGGGTTCAAAATTAAAGTGAGGAAGCAGAGATGACGAAGGAGGAGCGGATCGAGAAATTTGATTTCCAAAAGGTGTTAAATGGTAGAGTCTTTGATATTTACATTTTACCAGAGTTTGGTATGTTATCACTGGTTGATGTCGTTATCATTCAAGAATGTATTCATTTTTTTGAACCACCTGCTTCATAATTGCATGAACCTTGAGAAGGTGAGTTTTACTACAAATTAGATCTACTGAAAGATCGAGGAATTAAAACCACTGTTAGATATGTTGAGAACTGTTTTGATTAGGCAATCTTATGAGTTTGGACCATTGAAGGATGCAAACTAACTTGGATTTATTAGTCTTTCCACCAAACTAATTGAGGTTAAACTAGTTGGGTTACCTAAGAAGTTTCTTAAGGGGGATATTAGTTTATATTTGAATTTGTCAACAAGGTGCTATAGCCTAGAACCGAGAATCTTGTAGCATCTTCAAAAGACTTATTTTTTATGGAAACGCTTGTTGACCTTGAGGAGATTAATATTTATGGTATCATGCTAGATCACATGTGACAGAGTCATGACATGAAAAAATGCCATGAATGGCAGTCTTTAGGAATGGGGGTACGAGATACAACCAATAAGATGTTCACTAAGGCCACTCTACTAGAATGTGAGTGCATGGAAAGACAGGCTCAGGATTGATCTCAAGTTGCAGCGGTTCTTTAGCATTAGGACACTCTCAAACTAGAAGTAACTGACTGTTATTCTTAGTAAAAAGGAGGTCTAAATTACAAAGCTAAAGTCTAAACTTCAAAAATGAACTGTCGGGGGGACCTGGTACAGTCATGATAATGACGACGTGTTACAGAAGTTGAGGGATGAAAATGCACTAGTGTTGAAGACAAATACCTCACTTAATGAGGAAGTTCAGTCTCTCAATAGGCAAATTATCAAGGCTCATGAAGATGCCAATGATCTCCAGCTTATGTTCATGCACACCCACACTTCTCTTTCCTCTCCATCGTAAATGTGTCTTAGTGTCCCGAGTTTTCTTGTTTTTGTCTACTCATGTACACCAAACTCTTGTGGCTTAGTGATTTAATTGAGTACAGTAGTTAGAATATATGATATGATGCTCTTTCTATTTACTACCTTGTTTTTTGTTTTTTTTTATCATTTCTTTACACTTTCATATGCATAATCTGTGAGGCCAAGGGCGTGCATTCTTATCTAGCTTGTATTTTAACATGGATATGTTTATGCTTCACTTTTTTCAATGATGTCAAAAGGGGGAATATATGTTGTGTTTTGTTATGTTCTTGATTAAGGACTTCTGTAGAAGAAAGGGACCATTGAAGTCATCGACAACATGAACTAAGGGTGAACATGTTTATCTTTTTATTGAATGCTTACTGATCATGGCCATATAAATGAATTATTATACACTGACGTGATAGACACGCAAGTTGTTTGTCATAATCAAAAAATGGGAAATTGAGAAGTATTAATGCTTCTAGCTGTTTTGATGATCTCCTCACAAGTGTAGGGATCTGGTCTGCTACAGTGTATGAATACTCATCTAGTAGAAAAATCATGTACAACTGTTAAAGTTGTCTGCGTCAAGAAGTTGGTGAAGTTCTAGCGTATTTCACCAATCAGAAGCAACGAGGTTTTTGTATGTTGTGTAATAATTCTTTATGGTATAGATATAAAAAACAACAATATTCATATTCATTCAAAGAGAGAATCTTTCAAGCTTCAAAACAATAAGGGACTTGATCGAGTGCTTCTATTGCTTCTGTACCACCTGTAATTTTGTTTGCTTGTAATAGTGGTTACATTGTGGGAATTGTTTCACTTATGAATGAAAAGTTTCAAGGTTATTTGAATCACTGTAAGATCAATGTTAAGGGTAACTTAGGGTCTCACTTTTGAAGTCTTTATTAATTAGTGAGGATTAGTATAGTAAGCAAAGTTGTATCTACTATGGATCATTTAAGTAATAGGTGGTATTGCTTAGTGTGGAGGTTAGCAGACTAATATCATTTTGTAAAGTGGTTTTACCTTTCCTTGTAGAAGATTAGTAGATGCAGTTTTAAAGGTCCTATTGAGAAATGTCGTGGTTTTACTCCCTTAAGTAAGGAGGTTTACACGTAAAGTTGTGTGTCCAATCTTTATTTCAACATTACTTTATTTTGTGTTAGTATAAATGCGTTGAGGACCTGGTCCCACAGATAGTGGTGGGCGCATACATTCCAATACAATTACCTTCTAAAAAAAATACACCATTCTTTTTGTGTCTTATATGCATATATGCATGACATATCCTTAGGAGTATTTAAACCATTGTTCTCACTACAACAACTCTTAATACATGACCATCATCAACTGATCCTTCCCAACAAGGTAACAATAGTAAAATTGAGATTTCTATCACAACTCCTAATGCATTAATAGCTATATCTCCTTTCTCGTCATGTACCTTGGTGTGTACTCAGATGGAACTCTAATGTGAATGTAGGTGCCATATAGTGCACCTAAACAACCCTATGAAAAAACATAGAGTTATCTCACATTGAAACAATTTTTAGTAAAACTACATTTTTAAGTCATATATAGATGCTAAAATTAATATTACGTATCTAGAACCATTTCCTTCCACCGATCTTTAGTCTAATCCTTAGGCATCGACTTAGGATTGACAATTAACAATGGAGTTAGTTTGAGTATAACTCTCAAGCCTTCATTAAAAGCTTGACTTACGCTCCATCCAAATATAATTTAATCAACCTTGATAGATCTATTCTTCCCGTGATGAGCCAGATGTTTAGGAACATTGCTATCTTTTCACTACTAACATATATTTACAATGACTCAAACTTTCGACATCCTTAGTTAATATAATAAATTATGAAAGGAATTTCTATCAATTCTTAACTTGTCGATACATACAATGTCACTATCATTTATGATAAAATTTAAGTGAGAAATAATTTTTGAAATTCAGATACTCATATGGTACCTAATCTCATGCCTATTTCTCTGTCGCCTTCTTAGTGAATGACCATGAATAACCATAAAAAGGAAACTAAGGACTACAAGAAATTGCTTGCATATTATCTCCTCAAATTGCTGGCACATTGTATCCTCAAGAATAATATAATTAGTACTCGAAAGATTTTGAATATCCATAATAACATCTATGTTTTTCATAAAAATAGACAGAATCAATACATATGATATGAACAAAAATCTATATATTTTAAGCACAAAAACTTTCAACCCAAAATGTACTAATTTTATTTCCAAGCACTTTTTGATACACTTATTTATATGTACTAGGTTTGTTTGAGTTGAATTGTTTAACCAAACATTGTATTATGGGGGGGGGGACTAAATTTTATTTCAAGGACTATTTTGCTTAATACCTGCTACCAAACGGCTCCTTAGGGTCTATCTAGTAGTCAATGGAAGTTACTTGAAGATAATGTCAACAACTTTCCTTGAGCATCATCAACTTTATGACCTTTAAATACATCCCTAAGACTTCGTGTTGTTGTACATTATTGATTTGAATAGCGGTACATTGGTCTGCTTGGCTGAATGCGATGAAGATGAATCTTTTTTATCTTCCTATATATGATGTAATTAGTTATTACAGTTTCTAGAGGTTTTTATTTGCAAGTGAGTTTTTATGTGAAAGGGAAAAGAGAAGAAAAAAGGATAAACAAGATGATACAAGTCTATGAAACCTTTGATAAACTAGAAATTCTTGGGTGTTAAAATTTTTTACAATTCTCTTTAATGACTTTTCGATGAAATTATGTTGGAACGAATACATACACATATTAAGAAAACAATAATTTACATAATGACTTTACTATTTCAACCTTATTAATTGTGAAGTTGATGAATTAAAAATTTAAGTATTTCAAAAATTGAACTTTTTCAAGATAATTGACTAGAAGGTATAATATGTAAACATTTTTTATCCTTTCTTGATTTGTCAAAATTGACAAGTTATTAGGGACAACTACAAAAGAAAAAATGTGGATAGTAATTAGGGACAAGGGATTATATTTTTTTCAATTAGACATTTGTCATGACTTAAGAACTCATTAACATTTCTGTTCTAGCATAACAAGATATTTAGTTCATAAAGCCTATGTTGCTTGGATTGTTAAAAAATTTCGTCTTGGAGCATGTGGGATCCTCCAAACGTAGTGCATTTTTGAAGTATCAAATAGGTTGCGGCGTTGAGTTATTTGGAGAGTCCAAGCAGCATAACTTAAGATATTTACACTTTTACAAATTTCTTGTATTTTTTATCACGTGTTTGTATTTTAATCATTTTTCTTATTTTTTCATGATTTTACATATTTATTTTTGGTCGATGAAAATGGTGGTGTTCCTAATGGTACTGTCGTAAGTCATCTTCCTTTTGGTTCAACTGCTTTGGATTTCTCAATGTAGTAAGTGGTCTTACTCTTACCCTGTTAAGGGCACTATGTGAGTTGTAAGATGATGTCCTCATCTACTATTTTCATGCAGGTGACTAGAGATTATATTAAGGATAATGAATATATGGAAACAATGCCTGAGACGTATCCACATTTGATTATTGACAAATTTTCAAACAAACGCAATTCTTGACATCCCTTTTCCAATGAAGAGTGAAACACATGCATTTCATTAGACTTGCTACTGACATTAAGATTTTTGAAACTGGTTGATCGTATTACCAAAATCAGTTGCTGGATGTTCAAATAAATCTTGAATGTGTGATGTCTTTGTATTCATAGTGTATGTTGGAATGTGTGCGCCCACCAGTATCTATGGGACCAGGTCCTCTACGTAGTTACACTAGTACAAAATAAAGTAAATGCTGAAGTAAAGATTGTACACACAACTTTATTTGGAAACCTTCTAGTTCAAGGGAGTAAAACCACGACATGTCTCAATATGACTTTCAAAACTGCATTTACTAGAATTATCAAGCAAAAGTAAAACCATTTAATAAAAAATATTAACCTGCTTATCTCCACACTAAGCAATACATCTTATCACTTAGATGAGCCAGACCATATACAACATTGTTCCCTACATTAATCCTAACTGATAGTATAGATTTCAAATTGTAAGACCTTAATTAACCTTAACCTAGGTATTACATGATTCAAACAAGTTTGAAACGTTTCTTTAACAAGAGAAACAATTCTTACAATATTAGAAAGATTATAAGTTATCAAAACTACAATTGGTATAAAATCTCTCAAAACACTTGATCGGGTTCCTTGCTATTTTTGAAGCTTGAAAATATCTCTCTTTTGAATGAATGATGAATGTTGTTGTTTGTTGTTTTATATATACCATGAATAATTATTACCCATCATACAAGAAGACTCGTTGCTTCTGGTTGGTGTAATACACTATAACTTCACAAACTTCTTGACGCAAACAACTTTTACAACTGGACAACATTATTGCTATTGGACGAGTATTTCATACTTTGAAGAGGACCAGGTCCCTACATTAGTGAGGACATCATCAAAACCATTTAGAGAATTAGGACATATAAATTTTCCCTTTTTGATGATGACAAACAACCAGCGAAGATCCTCACATGAATGTACAACATTCATTCAAAGGATAACTTTGTTTCCCCCTGAGTTCAATAGTCCCTTCCGGACAATACTATGTCCCCCCCTGAGTTCAATGATTCCTTACATTCTTTTCTGGCATTTCCAATCAATAACACAACAAAAACACAAAACTTCCCCCTTTTGATATCATTAAAAAGGAGAGACAGTAAACATATGCAAGTCGAAATGCAAACCAGATAAGGGAATCTATGTTTATAGGCCAAACAAAACATGTGTATGAAAGCATAAGCAGATGATAAATCCATACACAAATAGGGAAGTTAATAAAAGGAGCATAATATTGCTAACCACTTAATTTAGTAACAATACAAAGCCACAAGAATTAGTACATAGGAGGAGATATGAACAAGAAGACTCATGACTACTAAAAAACATTTAGGGAAAGAGGGGAAAGGGGAGTGAGGGTGTGCATAAGCATAAGCATTCACCCATTTGCATATTCATGAGCCTTGATAAGTTTCCTATTGAGGGCCTTGACTTCCTCACTAAGTGAGGCATTGTTCTTCAGTAACAGTGCATTCTTATCCCTCAACTGTTGCAGCACGTCCTCATTGTCCTAACTGGTGCCAGGTGCGCTTGAGATTTCCTGTTGAAGTTCATACTTAAGTTTGGCAATGTCTACTTTCTAGTTATTTAGAATCGAAGTAAGATCAATTACCTTCAATTTTAGAGTGGCCGATTGTTCAACAATAGATTTAAATTCAGATCGACCCTAAGCATGTCCTTCTATGAACTCACATTCAAGTAGAATGGCCTTGGTGAACATCTACTTGGTGGTGGTATTACTACCCCTAAAGGTACTTCAAAGTGATTACACATGACATTCAAACGATACCCATAGGGAAATCCATGCTTTGCCTTTTTCCATAGAATGACTCTGTGCATATGATCGAGCATAAAAGCAGGATGATTTATCTCCTCAAGCCTAAGAAGCTTTTCCTGAAAATTAGTTTATAGCAGATGTTAAAGTTCACTTATTAGTCATGGCACTAGTACCTTGTTTAAAAGTTTAAATGTAAACTAATATTCCCCTTTGAGATATTTCTTAGGTAACCGAATACATTTAACCTCACTTGGTTTCATGGAAAGCTTAGTGAATTCCCCAGGTGGCTTGCACCCTTCAATTGACTCAACTCCTGTCACAGGTAACCCAAGAATGATCCCTAGAGTTTCTTCAGTCAATTTGATCTCAACATATCTAATAATAGTCTTAATTCCTTTATCTTGTAGTAGTTTGAATTTGTATTAAAATTAGTGCACTTCAGGTCATGCAGATAGGGAACAGGTTGTTCAAAAAGATGATTCCACTCTTGAATGGTAACAACATCAGTGATGCCATTCCAAATCAAGTTAGAATATGAGTATCAAAAACTCTGCCATTTAGCATCTTTTGGAGCTTTATTTTCTCGATTCGCTATTCCCTTTTCATCTATTCTCCGTCACTTTTCTTTTGTAATCTGGGACTAGGTCCGTTTACGGGTGAGTATTCACATTCCTCTTACATTCACCCTTTTTGCTATATAGATTTTTTGGACACTCTCCCTTTTTGTATGGGATTTTCTTACTCTTTTCTATTTCCGTTTGATTTCACTCTTTCCTTCTCTACTTACATTTTCTGTTTTTCCATATATCTAGTGATGTCGTCAGATTGGGTCTCGCTGTCTTCTATGGGAACAGGATTTTATGTGCACTATTCATGCAATATATCTTCTTTCCTCTTCTTCCTTATCCTCTCAGTCTGAGCAACATTCGCTTCCATGGAACTTCCCAACATCTTTTTGAGTCACACTTCTCATTCCATAATTTTTGTTCTTTTCTTTTAAATGTGCCTTAACTAGTTTTTCCCTTCCCCTGTCATTTCATCTACTTTACACTATCAACACGTGTAGTAACAACATCCTCGGGATCACTTTTGAGAGTTTCCTTCTCATGGTCTCTGATTTGAGAGTAATTCGCTCCTCGCGCACTTATACTACTCGATTTAATTGTAAAACTTTTGCGTCCTCTCCATTAGTATCTACATCAAACAACTTTGGAGTTTCGTCAAAGATAGGTTAACTATTGCGAGGGATCTGATCAGGTGATCTGAACTTATTACCAAGTAGTGTGGGTTGGGACCTTCCCTTAGTGAGGCTAGGCTTTGAATAGCCACCAGTTCTTCCCCTGCTGTTAAGATGTACGATTCTGGACCCTTTCCCTCAAGCAGATCTCCCTCAAAATGGTTTTCAGACATGGTAGCAGAGACCGCCATAGACGCACAATCTAGGTCGTAAAAAAATGGTTCACCACAAATTTTTCTATAGACCAAGCCTTGGAGTTTTGAAAACCTCCATCAAATATAACTAAGTAGAAGAAAAAGGCAATGCACCTCAGATGGAAGAACGGGGAAGGCCATAACTGCAAAATCTAGGACATCAAACCATCCTTAGTGCATCTCTATAAACTGGATTCATAGGAGACTCTTTGAAAGTAGGAGTGGAGAAATTGAATGAACTAGAGTTTTCGACTTCTTGGGAGATTGGGACTTTAGAAGAAGATTCTAAGCTAGGCATGTTGATGGGAGAGATAAAGATTCTAAGACCTTTAAGAATCAGGTTATAAAATTTGCCCAAGAGAGAATTTTGAGAAGATTTTTGACTTAGTTTGTTTGGGAAGACATATTCAAAGTGAAAAATGAATCGGGTCCCCAACAGTAAAGTTGTTTCATTTAAAAACGAAGAGACATCATATTTTAAGATGATGAATGAAGTAAGGACGCATGGAAATTATGTTGATAATTAATATAATGTAGTATAAAATGATACTAACCTCACGAAGACCAGGTCTCCTTTTCAATTCGTCAACTCAGCCTGTATAATTGGATCATCTGTTCAGTGAAGCGCAGCATGAGTGCATACCTGTATTTAGGTACTAGAAATGAATTTTCAAATGACTAGAATTTCATCAAACATTG
>JAKWIY010001904.1:0-13852 GCA_027704805.1 Solanum corneliomulleri | reverse complement strand
TCTTCACCTTCAACACACACAAATTTCACCGGTTATTGCATCAAAATTTTGTATCTCTTTGTCACTTTTATCCGATGTATCAATGCATAGTGAATACATACCGAATCCTACCTCATGTTTCTTCATTCCTATGTACAAAATTTCACCCCCATATCATTCCGAATACATAATGGAAACAAATTACCTTCAACAATGTATCTGATCTCGAAGTTTTTTTTTTCAATCCATCAATACCCAATTCAGCTACAATTGTTGAAATAAGATTTACGAATGAAATATTTTCTCCAACCACTATCACATCACTTCTGTATCGCTCGTATTTAACATTACTTTCCCATAATCCAAAATGTCTTAACAAGATCAAAATATTCATTTCGAATTTTCACAGAATTGCGTTCCAAATTTTTTGAATCAAACTTTTAATATTTTTTCGAAGAAAGGGAAGAAGATTTCACAATTTAAAATTTAAAAATTATAATTCAATTCGAGGTTTATGACAGATTGGTTGAAGGAAGAAACGTACGCATGATTTGTGAGAATCAATTAATTTCTGTTTTTAATCCCTTATTTAATGCTTAAATTGATAACAATAACTTAATAATTTAAGTATTAGCCGTTATTAATTAAAGTATCTGCCTATAATATTATATATACAAAAAAAATCAAAAAAGAGATTGATAATTAATGAAAGAGTAGGGATAGAAAGTAATTTCTCTCTTATACTATGCGATTTGCCTAATTTTTACTTTTTAAAATACTTATAAAGTTCTACTTTTTTTTTGCTAAAAAAGAATTTCACCCTATTCTTCTAACAAATAAGACCATTTGTAATTTTGTATGGGTAAAGGGTAAATACATCCTTTCACTTTGCATTTTAGATGTACTATTTGTTAAAAAGTAATGAATATATATTATATAGTCTAATAGATATACATATTTTTCTTTTTATTAACAAATTTATATTTGTTACATAATTGACCAAAATAATATTACTGATTTTTAATTTCAAAAACATTACATGGTTTCAACAATTATCTCACCACTTTTTTATACCTCTAGACTCTATCAAAATGAAATTTTCATCTTCTTTTCTACTCAAAGCATAAATTTTGGTTTGGATCGAATTTAATAGATGAACAATTATTTTTTTTCAATTGGGTTGGGTCTGAGTGCGTAAAAATATGAAAGAGGCAATTTTATTAAGCCATGTGACATTTTTGAAATTTAAAAATCAATTTTACGTTACTAGTTTATCAACAAGAGGTCGAAAAGGATAAATTTACACCATTTGTTAAATAATGAGGATATATTGCACTATTTGTCAAACGATAATGATATATATGCATCATTTTTATTATCAAGGGGTATACGAGCTCTAAATAGCAAAATTAAGAAATATATTTTCCCATTTTCACAAAAAATATATGCAAAAGCATGTGGTATGTCCCAAAATAATATTGATTAGTCTTTTCTTATATTTTCAATGAGGGGTATATGTACGTAATATTGACAAGTCTTTTCTTATATTTTTAATGAGGGTTATAAAATATGCCCAACATTGATGTCTTTTCTTGTATTTTTAACGAGATATATATATTATATATATATATATATATATATATATATATATATATATATATATATATATATTATATATATATATATATATATAATATATATATATATATATATATATATATATAATATATATATATATATATATTATTATATATTATATATATATATATATATTATATATATATATATATATATATATATATGTTATATTTTGAAATTTATTTAGTACTTCATATATTCAATAATAATTTTCAATTATTGATTCGATTGATGAATTTAAAAACAGTAAATGATAGAGATAATGTTACTAAATCACTCTTATTAATTACTTATAAGGCATCTAAACATTGAAATATATATAATATTTAACATTAAGAATAAAATAGACACAACATGATAACTATTTTTTAATTTTATAAACTGGACATAATTAAACATCTCAAAATTGTATAATGAATCAGATGTAGACAAATAATTTTCAACCGAATTTAAGTTTTATATACCCTTTATAGAATTTAAATATTTTATATGAATATTTTAACTTTTATCTTATTTTATTAAGTTTATTTTTAAAAGACTTGAAAATAACAAAAATAGAATCACACTTTAAGGTACACTTTTATTCATTCATTTAAAGTTTTGATAAATAAATTGGTGCTTTTTAATTATTATTTTTAATTAGCTATTTAACCTTTTTATTTATTTATTTATATTAATTAGTTAATTTTTAACTATTATATTTTTTTATTTATGTTTACCTACCAACTACCCCACTACCCATACCCACCTTCACCCCACCCCACCCCACACTCATTTTCTACAACAACATACACACGTACTAATACATATTTGCACAAAACTACTATAATATACACAAAAAAAAATCATCAAAAGAAAAAAAAATGTGCACAAAGGCAGCTAAAAGAACAATCAACAAAAGAAAAAAAAAAGATAACTAACAAAAGCAAATTCAGCAAACCAAAAAGAGAAAACAAACAACCAAAAAATATATACACACACGAAAAAAAACACGCACGAATATTGGAAAACAATATATATATCGTACTTTTACATATTGTGATTGAAATCTCGACATCTATTTTTACGGTTTCAAGTCTGTGGCTCCTAATTGTTTATCTTTTCTTCTTGTGAACTAATTTTTTACAAGAGGTAACAATCATTTATATTTTATTTTTGTATGATTTTATGTCATGATTATATAAGACTTGATTCAAATATTATAAAGTTATTTAAATTTTATGTGTTTTTAGCTATGCTTTTATAATATTGAAATATATGTACATATTTGTATTGTTGCATTCGGATTAAAATATGATATAACGTATAATTGCTTCTAGCTCACCAATGAATCGATACTTTTCTTTATTTACCCTATTTTTTATCAAGTCGAAACATGACTCATTAATTAATTTGATTCATTCGTTGATAGCAGAATTTAAAAACGGACTAAGTAAATTATTGTTTGTTAACATAAGATGCGTTTTTTATACTATTTAATCTTTATCATCTAAAGTATTTTAGATTCTTGATATTCTAAGGGTCGTAGATCTAATGGAGGTTTCAAGTTTGATGTAAATATAAATGTTAGATTTTTTTATTTTTTTTAAAAAAAAAAACCCTTTTTGAGTGCATTAATTTATGACATTAGATTTCGGGGTGATAACTTGCAAAAAAAAAAAAAAAAAAACCGCGTCATTGTTTAAGCAAAATATTTGTTAAATGAGATATAGTCACACATGTCATTAATTATTAGTTAAAGTAGTCCTTAATTTATTTGTTGTTATATTATGTTTTCATTAAAAAATTATAAATTAATTTGCTCTGTTTTGTTAATGCTTGAAAACAATATTGTTGCTCTCACTTTATTTGTTTATATTTTGTGACGTTTCACTAAAAATTAGTAATTATATTAAAAATTTGTAAGTTAATAACACTCTGTTTTGTTAATGGCTGGAAGTACTTTTATGCTTTAATAAGATAAGGTTTAATCAATTGAATTTAATATTTCATAGGGAGGAAATAAATGAAATATAGAAAAGGTTTTTTTGTCATTTTAACATTTTGACATTACTATTATTTTAAGATTGTTTTAATATAATAATAGCTATATTTATTAGGCTCTATGATACCTTAGATAAGTACAGTAGTAATTGGATTTCTCTCAATTAAGAATTGATTGCACATTTTTGAGGCATTGAAATAAATTTAAGGAAGCGGTTACCCATCTTGGACAAATTTTAGAATGCGGTTATGTACCTTGACCAAATTATTTAATAATTAACTTTCAATAATTTAGGCCAAGAGGTATAAATAGAAATTATTACGTGCGAGGTAATCGAGAGGCGAAGACAATTATGTCTGCAAATGTCAAGATCGAGAATGCAGTTATGCATCCGATTTAAGACTGATAAATTTCAACAATAAAAAATAAGTAGACCATAGCCTTTAGACACAATATATCCAAAAAGATAATTAAAGTAAGAATAAGTTAATAAAAGTGACCGTGCTAGAACCACGGAATTCGAACAATGTCTAATACATTCCTCTCGGTCAACAAAATTTCTTACTCGAATTTCTGGTGAGCAGACCAAACAAATAGTCATTTCCTTTTGATTAGAGATTAAATAAAAAGGTGACTTGGAACACCATAACTCAATTCGAAGTGACGACTCTAAAAAAAAAAATTCCTAATCAATAATGTCACTTAAATTGAAAAAATCCTGCTGAGTGCGCCAAAATGGGTGTGACATTTCTGGCGACTTTGCTTGGGACTAACCAGAATTCGAGCTTTGATATATTGACTTTTACTTGATTTTAATATTTTATTTTATTGGTTGTATTGCATTTGATGGCCTAATGTGCTATTTGCTGCTCATTTATTGCTTCTTTATATTTATATTATTGAAATTCACTAGAGAAAATTTCTCTCAATCACACCTTATGAGTTTATGACTACACTTCACACACGTTTACATGAATGCAATTATGCATCTTACTTTTCCTTGAGATAAATCTGGAGTGTTTTGACACTCTTTAAAGGATATTTTAGTCGGAATACCGCTACTACCAATAAGTTGTCTCTCCCTGACTCGAGTGGTTCACTCGGGTAAGCCATTTTAGATACCTATCTTATTCAGGTTTGAGCTTAGTAATTGGACCATAGACATGCTTATCCCTATAGGTTTCACTTAGTTGTACTATTTGCATTTGACTTAGTGTGATTCAACACTATTAAGAGAGAAAACACAAAATTTTGTTACATAAGTTCTTTATTTCTTACAAATAAAATTTTTTAAAAGACTAATTATTTCCAAACAAAATCACAAGAAAAATAAAATAAATAGAATTTATTTCAAAAGTTGTCAATACCATTTCAAACAAAAATATTATTTCATTTTTCAACAAATTTCTAACTTTAAAAAAAATAAATAGTTCAATCTGAACGAACTACGCATACCTGATTCTCACCCCAATGAGATACGCAGACAACTGTTTTTGGATTCGGTGATCTTTATTTTAAAAAAATTAATGATATTTTTTTTCAATTTTTTTTTTAAAAAAAGAAGCTTTAATTTTTTTTAATCAAAAATAAGTTTTTCTTAATCTTCTTTTAATAATTCAAACGAAAAATAAGGGCTTTATCTAAAAGAAAAACTTTGTTATTAAGTTTTAGAAAAAAGATTGCAGTGATCTTATCGATGCTCTCTAAGTATGTTACAGATTTGATCAATGCATTATCAAATCATTCTTTTTAAAAAAAATATAAAAAAAAAATAATTGAAAAATATCTAACCTTAACAAACTTTATCACTCATGTATAGAGCTAAATTAAGGTTGTTGGTTTGTGGTTAAGCTGACATCTCATCTCTATAATACAAGATCTAAAGGAAAAAAGAATGACTCACAAAGATGGAAATGAGTCGGACAATGATGAGGCTCGAATTCATATGGCTTCACAAGAAACAGTGTCAACAGAGGATGTAAACATATTAAGACAACAAATGACAGAAATGTACGAAGCTTGGATGAGAGGACAAGCTTCACCATCCTCAATTCGTGGCTATCTAAACACATATATGTCACCCTATATCCAAGTGTCAACAAATGATCCAATTCATCCACCTGGTTTCGGCCCTTATGCTGACGCATCCAACATAGCCCTTTGAGTATACCTATGACGATTAATCCACTATTCGTGCCAACTGCACGACTAATAGTGTCCCACAACCTATAATGGAGTCAAAATCCAACAATGATCCTCCATGTAAAGTTCAGTATGATCGAGATTATACCCCTGAATTGACATTTAAAATTCCAAAATCTTATCCTCATACTCATCAGTATAGTTCCCCTGTTGAAGATGAAAAAGATGTTAAAAACGAGGAATATGAAGAAATGACGTGAAAAATAAAGAGTTTGGAACAGAGTGTAAGAGATATGCAAGGATGAGAGGTCACAAAAGTCTTATTCAATATTTCTGCATGTTTCCCCATGTTTATTTACCCATCGATTTTAAAAATCCGAATTTCAATTGCACAAAATGAAGTTTGATCAGCACATCAGTTGTGACATGATTCAAAAAATAGTGACATGCATAGTAACTTGTCAACAATTGACAAATTTTGAGAACTTATATGAATACAAGACTCAATAATTGTTGGAAGGTGAAAACAATGTATCAAATCTGAAGTGTGAAGTTCTGAACAACTAGAGATGCTTACAAGGTTATCAAGGTGAACTGAATAGTGACCGAGCACAGTATATCTCAAGTTCAAATTAGCTTCACTTGGGGCAACAACAAGAGCAATCATTCTCAAAGCTAATGCCACAAATCGTCTGCCATTAAAAAGAAATAATCACAATTTACTTTTTTTTTCTTTCTTCTCTCTCTTTGAAACAAAGGAATGTTCCTGACATAAAGGATATCTTGAAGACTCAAATTTGTTAAGATTATTGCAATAAATAAATAAATAATAAATTACATGCATTTTTTTTCTTTTTTCTCTCCTAAGACAAACATTTTCTAATCTGAAATATGTATTTCTTATTGTCTCCTAAGATAATACTTCCTAATCGGAGACATTTTAAAACTAAATTAAAATAAAATGTTATGGTGACTATATTTGATGATTTAGATTAGCAAGACCCTTCTTCATAATTGGACCCTCCTACATAATGAGATTTAGATTAGAAGGACCCTCCTACACAATGAGATTAGAAGGACCCTCCTACATAATGACATTTAGATTAGCAAGACCCTCTTACACAATGGGATAAGCAGAACTCTCATACATAATGAGATTTAGATTAGCAGGATCCTCTTATACAATGGATTAGCAGGATCCTCCTATAAAATAGGATTAGCAGGACCCTCCTATATATGGGATTTAGATAAGAATGACCCTCCTACAAAATGGGATTAGCAGGACCCTCCTACATAATGGAGATTTAAATCAGAAGGACCCTCCTACACAACGGGATTAGAAGGTCCCTCCTACATAATGTGATTTAGATTAGCAGGACCCTCCTACATAATAAGAATTAAATTAGCAAGACCCTCCTATACAATGAGATTAGCAAAACTCTCCTATAAAATGAAATTAGCAGGACCCTCCTATATAATGAGATTTTGATTAGAAAGACCCTCCTACAAATGGATACAATCGTCAATTATGAATAAAGAAGTATGGGTCATTTGATACCTTAGTGAGCTTAAGACTGGTCAATGGAATGGGACGTACCGGTACCGTTCCGGTTTGTCCCGTTTCGGTTGCCTACGGGACGGGACGAGATAGTCTGAACCGGTACACAGAACGGGATGGAACCATGATTTCGTACCGGTGTACCGGTATTGGTTCATTTCGGTTCCGTTCCCGTCCGGTCCCAGTCCGGTTTATTTAATATATATTAATATTTTTATATTTTATATTTTATATAATTTATATTTATAATTTTTATAAATTATATTTTATATTTTGACACTTGGCACGAGGCAGTTGCCCTGCCCGGCTGCCACTGCCCCTCCTGCTTACCTGCAGTCTTCACTCTGCAGCTTTTGATAAAGCTGCAGTGTTGTCTGCTCACTGCTGCAGGCTGCAACCCAGACCCCCGCCCCTTACCCTTTTCTCGGACCAACGGTCATTTTAAACGGAAAAAATTAAAACGGCTAATTTTTTCATTTTATAAATTAGAATTGATTTCTAAAAATTTTATATACAAAGTTACAACTTACAAACATAAGTTTGAGTCTTTGAGAGAATATATATTTTCATTCATATTTATAACGTATAAGATTTAGCAATTACGGATTATAAATTCGAAAATTTCAATTTTTCGATATTCAATTCAGTTCTAAATTCTTAATATCATTTGGTCATTTGGTGTATTTCGGAGGAGGAATCTTCTTCAAATTTCAAGTTTCGACATCAATATTTTAATTTTCATTATAATCGTTTGTTCTTACACAAAAGTTTGGTAACTTCGTTCCACTCTCTAATCTTATATTTATTTTTTGTATTTATTATTTGTAACTTGTAAGTTGTTCTTGTTATATTATTGTTCTTGTTAAGTTTCGTATTTTGTAATTATAATTTTATATCATGGAGTCTTCTAAAAAAAGTGGAAGTAAAAATGGTCTAGTAGAATCAGTAAAAAAATTTAGTTAAAAAAAACTAATAAAGGTGCTAGTTCTTCTAAATCTAAAATTCCTCTTGTTAAAATGAATACAGATGAATTTACGCATGTGAATGAAACTAGTTTTTCCCGTCCCGGTCCTATAAATATTAATTCGGATACTCCTATGATTCCCCATGAACTCTATGAAAGACATTATGGTATTAATCAAGAAAATGAAGAAGTGGAAATGGATAAACAATTAAATTTAGATGAAGAAGTAGATTTAGATGATACACCGACTAGTCCCGACCTCAATAGTATAGGTGTTAAAGCTCCACCTCCGGTTGGAACTACTCGTCCCCCTATTATTCCAACTAGAGGTAAGACCAAGGTACAACGTTCTTTAAAATCACATGTTTGGAAATTTTGTTATTTGAATGAAGAAAAAACTTTTAGTATATGCAATCTTTGTAAAAAACATTATAAATATACATCTGGTGGGACTGGAGGTTCAACGGGGGGATTAAAAAAACATTTGATTAACAAGCATAGTAAAGAGTGGTTTGCATATATGTCTTCTCTTGAAGTTGTTGAAAATTGTAATGTTGAAGAATCGGTTAGAGGATCAAATATGGTTCAAAGTGAATTAAATACTTCGAACCCAAGTGGTCCTCTTACACATCGAACCTATAACAAGAATCGTGATCGTGAAAACTTTGCTAAAATGGTTGTTGTTTGTGGTTTACCTTTTAGTTTTGGAGAACATCCGGGTTTTATTGCGTATATTCGTGAAACATATAATCCTAGTTTTAAAGGTTTATCAAGAAGCATGGTAAAAAGAGATATTTTGAATTTCAAGAAAAACATTGTCAATATTTACGTGCCTATTTTGAACTAATGGATTGTAGAGTTGCTATAACTACTGATATGGGTTGTAGTCCTAATGGTTTTGATTATTTAACTGTTACTGCGCATTGGATCGATTATAATTGGAATTTACAAAAAAGAATTATTGGTTATAAAATTTGTCAAAGAAAAAAATCGAAATTTATATTGCTACTATTGTGTTGGAAATTTTAGATTTTTTCGGTCTTTGTGATAAAGTCGTTAGTATTACTTTAGATAACGCTTCTGCTAATTTAAATGCTATTAATATGCTAGAACCTAGACTTTGTCCTATTAATAAATATGCTTTTCATGTTAGATATGCCGCGCATATATTAAATTTGGTTGTTAGTGACGGTGTGAAATTATTTGAAAATAGTTGTGATAAAATTGATAATGCTTGTTTTTACATTTTTCATATGAATAGTGGTAGTAGAATTAATCAATTTAAAGAACTTTGTAATGCATTTAAACCTCCGTTTAGAAAAGTTCCGAAGCATGTAAAAACTAGATCTTTTATGATATGCTTGAAGTTGCTTATGCATATAGGCAACCTATTATTACGCTATTTAATAATCATAATGCTTATCCTGAATTAAAACTTAATGATAGTGATTGGGATGAAGTAAATGAACTTAGAATATTTTTGAAATCATTTTATGATGCTACTAAAAAATTTTCTGGAATATATTATCCTACTATTTCTGAAATTTTAATACACATATGTGAGATTTCATCTATTTTTTCTGATTATAGAAAAAATACTTTATTTACCTCTGCTATTGAAGTTATGATTACAAAATTTAAGAAATATTTTTTTCCTATTCCTCAAATTTATTTAACTGCAATTCTTTTCAAACCTGAATATAAAGATTATGGTGCAAAAGCTTTAGTTGAATGCATTTATCAGAATTTAGATATTCAACCTGAAGAAGAACCTGATTTGGTAACATGTCAAAATAGTATAAAATTCTTTGCTAAAGAAATGTATGATAAATATTCATTCTTAGATAATGTTTAAAATCCGCAAACGTCTATGAATCAAGTAGGCGCTCATGGACGAGTGAAACATAAACTTGGTCTTGAATCTTCTAATAAATGTCAATTTGTTAAATATCTTGAACAGGGTATGGATGATATTACTAACGATGAAGGTATACCGGAACTATTGATATGGTGGAGAAATCGTGGAGCTCAATTTCCAAAACTTAGTAGGATGGTGAAGGATGTGCTTGCAATTCAAGGATCATCAGTCTCTTTGGAGGCAGCTTTCAGCGCGGCAAGATTTCAAATTGGAGACCACAGATATTCGTTAGCAGAAGACAGCTTGGAGATATCAATGTTATTTAGAGACTAGATAAATGCTGAGCGTAGAAATCAAGGACTTCCAAAGTTAGTGTAACGACCTGTTTAGTCGTTTTGAGCAATAGAGTATTTCTGGTAATAACTGTCTGAGTCGACGGATCCCACGACGGGCCGTCATGGGCATGACGGACCGTCGAGGGGGTCTCGTTCCAAAACACTTAGAATTTAGAAATTTGGGTACTGAGATCGACTCTCTGAACTTCGTGACGGAATGGCAGGACGGACCGTCGTTGGCACGACGGACCGTCACAAATCTTTCCACAGAATTAACTCACTGAACTTTGTGACGGACCGTCACAGTCATGATGGACCGTCACAGGTTGCGTAACCCTGACTGGGTCAGATTTCTGTTAAAAGTTTTTAAGGGGCGTTTTGGACTATTCATGCTTATAATTATAAAGTTAGTGGGTTAATGCTAATAATTCAATTTCTTGGGGGTTAAAGGAGATAACCTTGAAATAAATAGTGGGTTATTTTATCATCTTTTATACTTAATTATATGCTAATTAGGGTAAAGAAGAGGAGTTTGAATAAGGAAAAATAGAAAGAACAGAGAGAAAAGAGAGAAACAATCGAGAGGAAGAGGAGAAACGCAAGGAAAGCAAGGGTTTGGGAAGATAGCTTGTTGAATCGCGATTCTTCGGTGGAGGTAGGTTATGGTTTATACTATCTCATAGTAAACTCTTAATAGCGAATGATATGTGTTGGGTAGTATTATAAAGTCCTCTATATGCTTAATTGTGTGCTTGCATGATGTGATCATGTAATTGTAATGGACTGGGAAGATGAGGCTGTGAATCTTAAATCTTAAATTTACTTTGTTAATGATGATGCCTTGGTATAAAAGAAGGCTTGATGAACTAAAGTAATGAGATTAGAGGATCGGGTGTCACGTTCCGACACCAGGATAGTATTAGAGGATCGGGTGTCACGTTCCGACACCAGGATAGTATTAGAGGATCGGGTGTCACGTTCCGACACCAGGATAGTATTGATGGATCGGAGTGTCACGTTCCGACACCAGGATAGTATTGATGGATCGGAGTGTCACGTTCCGACACCAGGATAGTATTGATGGATCGGAGTGTCACGTTCCGACACCAGGATAGTATTGATGGATCGGAGTGTCACGTTCCGACACCAGGATAAAAAAGAGAATGAATCTTGAAATATGTTAATATACTCAATCTAAAGAACCTGTTTCCCCAAATGAGTATGGTGTGGAGGCTTGAGTCCTCATAGATGTGCTTGGTGTTGTGACCAAGGGTTATGGTAATTGTTGTTGTCACCTGTTAAGAATATTAGCTGATTTTATATTATTATCTGACATATACTGCTTTCTATTTTAAGTTGGCCGATGATACCTACTCAGTACTTGTGTCTTGTACTGACCCCTACTTGTATTTGTTTTTCTTTGTTAACTGTGGAGTGCAGCAAACGTGCCATCGTTTTCAACTCAACCGCAACTTTAGCCAGTCTTCATCACACCAGATTTCAGGGTGAGCTAACGCTTTTAGCTTGGACTGGATCTTCTTCTTCATGTCTTGATGCCTTGAAGTTCTGACATAGACTAGCTGTTATTTATTTTTAGTTTCTTAGATACTCTTGCTTAGTAATTTGAGGATAGATGTTTTTGTGGTGATGACTTCCAGATTTTGGGAATAATAAGTGTTTGAGTTTTTAGAAGTTATTAATCGATTTTCATTAATGAGATTTAAGTCTTCCGCATTATATTCTGTTTATTATGGTTAAAATGATTGGGTTTAGATTGGTTGGTTTGCTCACATAGTAGGATAAGTGTGGGTGTCACTCGCGGCTCGTTTTGGGTCGTGACAAACTTGGTATCAGAGCATTAGGTTCGTTGGTCTCATCACACAAGAACGAGTCTAGTAGAGTCTTAAAGAACGGTAGGGGGACGCCTTTACTTTTCTTTGAGAGGCTATAAGACTTTAGGAAAATTCCATTCTTTCTTTCTTTCGTGCTATTACTTGGATCCAATTGGTATCTAGGTGATACAAATTGGTATCTGACCATCTTCACTCTATTTCTCAGATGGTTAGAACTAGAGCAACGACTGCGCCAACACCAACACCGGCAAGACAAGATGCGTCTGAGCCAACCACTGGGGCTGTAGCTCGGAGAGGAGCAGTGGCAAGAGGCCGTGGTAGAGGTCGCGGGAGGATGTCCTCTAGAGGAAGAGGACAAGCACCTGGCCCATCTGGTACTAGGGCAGTGACTCCTCCACCGACTGAGGAAGTGGTAAGAGAGGGTAAGGAATGGGAGAATTAACAAGTGCAGAATGAGGAATTACCACCCAACCTACCCCAGAGATGATTAATCAGGTTCTTGCTTATCTTAGCGGATTATCTGATCAAGGCCAGACACCTCCAGTGTTTTCTGCACCAGCACCTCAGGTTCCAGAAGTACAACAGGCAGCTGCTGTGGCTCCCCGCATGGATGCCTCATTTGAAATAGGCACGTTTCCTCGTTTGACTACAGGGCCTATAATGACAAGTGATCAACATGAACTTTTCAGTAAGTTCTTGAAATTGAAACCTCCAGTCTACAAGGGTGCTGAATCTGAGGATGCCTACGATTTCCTGGTTGATTTTCATGAGTTACTGCATAAGATGGGCATAGTGGAACGATTTGGCGTTGAGTTTGTAACCTATCAATTTCAGGGAAATGCCAAAATGTGGTGGCGGTCACATGTTGAATGTCAACCCGCACAGGCACCACCTATGGCTTGGGCGTTATTCTCTAGCTTATTTATGGAGAAGTATATCCCCCGGAACTTAAGGTATAGGAGGAGAGATGAGTTCTTGAGCCTAGAGCAAGGCAGGATGTCGGTTACTGCGTATGAGGCTAAGTTTCGTGCATTATCTAGGTAAGTCACCCAGCTTTGTTTCAGTCCACAAGAGAGGATTCGCCGTTTTGTGAAGGGGTTGAGGTCAGAATTGCGGATTTCAGCCTTACAGGTAGCGGCTACAGCAAAATCCTTTCACGAAGTGGTAGACTTCGTGATAGAAGTGGAGGGAGTGAAGTCAGATGACTTCACCATGGCATCGACATCCAAAAGGTTTCGTAAAGGAGGTGAGTTTAATGGTTCTTACTTCAGAGGGCAGGGTTCAGGAGGTTACCCAGCCCGACCTATTCAGTCTTCACTGCAAACTGTAGTTGGGGGTCCACCGCAGACCGGACAACATTTCTCTGAGTTTGGAGGTTATCCCCAGATTTCGTCATTCTCACAGAGACCGATGCTTGAATCCAGAGAGTGTTATGGATGTGGGGAGACTGGACACATTAAGAGGTATTGCCCAAAAAAGAGTTACAGACCTCCAATAGTCAGAGGTAGAGGTGGTCAAGGAAGAGGTCGTCATTCTGGAGG